>JAANSO010000141.1:0-69624 GCA_036507315.1 Lepidocyrtus fimetarius
ACTGCCAAAGTTTCTAATATTTTGGATTTAAAGCTTTCAGATGACGACCTAATGACTGTGAAAGTTTCATTCAAATCGGTATCTTTAAACCGATATCACCCCTGTTAGTTAATCATCTGTAAACGTGAAACTGATTTTGTCAGCGTTTTGTAATTGAAAGATTTCTTTGATGGATTTAAACTTGAATATTATGATTCCGTAATAAACAATTCCCCAATATTTAATTAAGTTGGTTGTAATTTAAGTTTGATTATTGTACATTACCTGCTTTCTATGCAAAGCAAGCCTGTATACCAAAATGAAATTGCAATACTTCAATGCACGCACGCACCTGATGCACATCTCTTTTTTATCTTCTTGCCACAGAAATATAGTTTGTTAATAAGACTATGATTATGCTAATATAAATATTAGGTTTTTAAAAACAACTGAAATACTTTTTATAATGCGCGTAGAAATTAACTAAAAATAGTACCTATCTGTGACAAAACGAATGTAAAATAATATAACTATGCCGTGTTTATAATTGTGTGGTGGACGCCAAAACGCTATAGAAAATGTTAGAAATCTGACTTTTTAGAATGTGCATAATTTTAATTTGTGAATTTTTTATGATTGTGCTCTTGTTTAAATTCAAAATAGAGCAAAGTTGTAATAATTTCAAACAACTCTCACATTTAACTGCTAAAGGTGCATTTTAAAGCCTTGCAATGTAAATGCAACTTGCGTCAGATTCGGTTTTTATTGATGTTTTATAAATAACTACTTATCATTGATATTCATGGAGTAATAATTTCGTATCTCATTTTCAGTCGTTGATAATTCCTGTATAAATACTCTGAAAAAAGGTATTTGCTATTTAAGGGATAAATAATAATCATCACATAATATAATTTGTTTTTCATTGTTGTTTTTTAATTATTTGTTGCTTCTTATATCTTATCCTGTACCAAAATACGTTTTGTTGAATAGCACAACGTACTAAAAAATAGTGTGCATAGGTATGTAAAAAAGTGGAAGTTATAATAATGTCATTTATACTTACATTATTTATAATAATTGTGATTTAAATGGAACCAATTCGAAGCTTGTCATTTTCGAATAAAGCGTAGCAGATTAAAAACTAAAATTGTTATTTTTGCTTATTTTGGTAAGTGTCTTAATGCCCCATGGAAGGGATTTGACGTCATTGGAGAGAGAGCATTTCCAGCATTTTTGGATCAAATATTTGCAACCAATTACCTGTATTCATACTTTTGCCTGGTTTTTGTGGTTCTTTTGTTTGAAAAGAGGAGCCAAAATATGGGAAACTCTGCTCTAGTGAACTTTCTTAATAGTGGACACGTAGAATTTTAAACAGGATCGTTATAGCGGAGTTTAATTTTGGATGAATAGTTACAGATTACTTTCTTTTCCAATTCCCATCCTTTTGTATATAATTCATGGAAAAGTTTCAAAGATATGAAAACTTTACAAACTTTTTTGACCAACAAGATATACCTACTTGTTCAAATGGAAAGGGTCAACTTTTTACCAAATGTATCGGGACTTTACCTTTTCACAAAAGCGAGAAAATTACATTTTGACCTACTTGACATTGCATAGTTTAGCTAGAAAGAAGAAAGGGAGAATGTCGTTCATTCTTTCTTTAGGAAAACAACTTTTTTACATTTACTTTCGAGGTCTTTTCTCGTTTTTATTTCTAAAACAAAGAGCCCTGGGGACCACCTGCCACTGCCATTGGCTCTAGGAATCAACCGTAAATTGACCTATTTTTAAGCTCACTTCCGTTCCTCTCTCTAGTCATTATTATTTCACGGTCTGCATATAAATATCATTTCTCCCCGTTTCTAGCAGCGTCCCTGTAGTATAAAAGCCGTTGAAAAGTGATAAATGAAATGAATTTTTTATAACGTTGACGTCCTTTGATGGGGAACAGTGGATGATAAAAAAGCTCCATTTCAAGCCCGTATCATTGTACAAAATATAAAATAACCAACAAAGCTTTTTCCACAACCACAAAACACACACGCGAAACGCAGATGGTGTTCCATGATGAGCTCAATTCCATATCATTTCCATCTCATCTTTTGTTTATTTTCTGTAAAATATTCAGCTCGTTTTTCTTTACATGTCATTTGCCAAAAAACAACTTTCCAAAGTAGCTTTTTGCAAGTATTTTTTATTTTGTAAGTAAAGAAATATGATTGTTATGATTATATGATTATTTTATTGTGTCAGCCTTTGGCAAACACGGTGGAAACGAAAACTTGGAAGTCATTTCGGGAATGACGTAAAAACTTTCTCTTTCATTCTACCTTTCTATCCGTTATGCAACGCTAAACAATCTTTTCTTTTCACTTTCTCCATTTCCTTTATTTTATTCCCCGAGGAAAAGTAGTGATCCTGAGAGCCAAATCGGTTTATATGAGGCAAGAAAAGCTTTAAAAGTGGAAAGAAAGGGTGATCATGTTTTATTATAATGTTTTGGCTAACCAGGTGCTTTCTCTTCCAGATCACAAGAAAGAAGCATTTTGAAGGCTCTCGGATGAGTGGTTTTTGCGAGGCAGACGAGAGAAAAGAGAATGTGAGAAAAGTAGCTTCGTAAAAGGATTCTCAGGATCAGTCAGATGTTGCAAATGGATGGAGGAATATGGAGGGTTATGGAGGGAAAAGGTGCTGTTTTTATATGTGATAGAAAGAAATAGTGTCCATGTGTGGAAGTTGTGATGATGTCTTCCACGATGTGTGTTGAATGTCCGTAATGTAATATTAGCTCGTAATTTTTTCAATATTGCGAAAAAAAACCTTTGGAACTGTTTAAACGGAACGTTACGCTGGGAAACACGTCTGTGAGTTAACACGGTATAGTGTAGAAAAATGGAGTGAAAGTGGAGGAAATGGTATAAATGATATCTTTATTTTTTTAAAAAGCATTATTCTTCCACTTCTCTGGAATGTTTTCTTTCGGAATGGACAAGGGAAGTGGATTTGGAAGTGATCGACTCACAGTCTGCCATGAAACCAGGGGAAGAAGAGGAGGGCTTTAACCACAATTTTAGTTTTGTTACAACAGGTAAAATATTTTTAATTGGTAATTAGTTAAAAACTTAAATGTTAATTATAACGATGGTTAATGTTTATAATTGCGTTTAAAGAATTATGTTTAGCTGTTATTTGTTAATTGGTGTTTTTAATTTTTTTACAGTCAGCTGATTGTTTGAAATGTGACGACAGTGGAACAAAAAGCTTTAATTTTTGAGTGATAAGTTTTAGTTTTTGACAATCCGGAAATTACTCTGGGATAAACATTCCTGTTATTTAATAAATGTACGTACGATTTTAATTTTAATTAGGTTTTTTTTCTTATTTAAGTAATTAATTCTTATTTGTTGACTTTACAGATGAGTACTGACACGAGCCAGTCTTCTGCCTCGGCAGATAAGCCCAAGTGTGGAGGGGATAAGATAGACGTGAAAAGTCTTACAAGTGATTTTAAAAAGGCGACAATCTCGGGGAATTCAATAAATAAAAATGATCTTTTATACTTTGGAGTAGAGAAAATCACGGAGACTGGTAAGGAGTAGTTAATTATCTTAAAGAAAATGTTTTGGTTTTAACGATTTTTGTCTTATCTAGATCTTAAAGAACAAAGACAGAAGAGGGTTGTAGTAAACGGAGAGACAATCGCGTTATTTCATTATGAAAATTCAGTAATTGCCATCCAAGACAAGTGTCCACATTATGGTAAGACTTTGCAATTATTTAAGTAATTAAATTCTTAATCAAAATGCTGTGTTTTTATAGGTGGACCCTTGCATCAGGGAGATATTGAAGAGTTGCCAGATGTAGGAGCATGCATTCGTTGTCCATGGCATTCCTGGAAATTCAGCCTTAAAAATGGTGCATGCGTGAGCCCACAACGAGATGATAAGTTTTTAAAGATATTTCCCGTCAAGGTTGTCAAGGAGACCAAGGAAATCAAAATTGGATTTGAAAAGATCGCAGAGTCAATATTTAATACTCCACCTTAGATATAGTCAAAATGATTTTATTAACTTTATAGACGCTTCATGACTTTTATATTACGACTCTTCATCTCTCTCATTATTAGTTTTTAATTGCACTTAATCTAGTCTATAATTACTCTAGTTCTTGTTACTTATTATGCTCAGATTTATCATGTAACAGAATTGTAGTTGAGATTAGTTTTTACGAAATTATATCCGTAACTTTTGTAAACGTATTTAGTTATACCAGATATTAGTTTATATAGTGTATGCACTCCAATGTATGTAATATGTTGTCTTTCCAAGAATATATATCAACCTTAACTTAATTCCAAAGAAATGTTAATGAAATTTTTGTATTTTAGACGTAAAATTCTTGAAACTTACTCTGTACGCTCAGAAAAATCGAAAGAAAGCCTATTTTGGTAGACAAAATAATTTCCACGTATTGAATGATCTACGAACAAGTCTCTGGGAAAAGAGTACAGGGAAAAAATAGGTATACAAAATGGTATTTGATGTAGGGTTAAGATTAAATGACAAAGACGAATGGTATTCAGCTTTTTAGATACAATAACTATGCAATTTCTTAAGTGTATGACGCATTTTGCAAGATATTTTTAGAAGGTAACCACGAAGGAATAGATTTTAAACGAAAAATATATTTTATACAAATTGTGATGGGATGATGATGAAAACAATACTAAAGCGATAAAAGTTTTAATGATATAAGGGTGCAGATATAAAAAGGGTAAAATAATTTTAATTCTGATTTTATGCACATTGCCTTCCCGCACACGCAAACATTCCAAAGAAAGATTTTAGTTTAAAAATTGACAGTAAACTACAACGAATGGAAGTATAGGCCACTAATTAACGTACAAATATAAGTAATCTACTGCCAAACAGCTCTTAAAAAGTATCCAGACATTAATTAAGTAGGCCTATATTTGTTTTACAATTACTATCAAACTTCGCTGTAACGACCTCGCTAAAAGTGGACAAGAAGTTACGATAAAACGCACGGTTGAATTGTAAACGAACAACTTGCTAACTATATTACGTACCATTTTAAGCCAAACTTGCCAGTTACTGCGGAGTTTGATTGTGATTAAATAAAAAATTACTAATTATTATTTCACGAAGGCTCAAAGGATGGATCTGGCTTTACGTTTTTTGTTGCTAGTCTTACAAAAACGCTCTCTCTGTTGTATCTCTTATGGAACAATATAATTTAAGAAATGATCCAAAATATTATTTACGCTTTATAGTTTTATGTTATATTTGAAGAAATATTTATGTAATTGTATGTTTTATAATGGTATATATGAATTTTCTTGATTTACCAGTTAAACAGCAATTTTCTGCTATAATTCATTATTTTGTGCTGCTAAAATGTTGCAATAAAAGCTTTATGTTCTTCAAGAATAAAAGATCATGTTTTAACATTTTTATTGTGGAATTTCATATATTTATAATTAATCATTTCTTCCAATTCTAATCTAATCTAGATTTTAAAAGGCTTTCGTTTTCGCTGTATTTCATTCTATTTAAGCACTAAAGTATTAATCCTAAGTGCGTGAATTAATGTCATTTAATGACAAAATATTAATCAGTAAAGAGAATAAAAAACGTTACAATTTTATAAATGACTTCAATTATTGCTACGTTTTGTAGTGTCTTTAAGAGCCAACAAAATTGAGCGGTACTCCATTGTAAGTTTCTCTTTAACTGAAGAAAGTGCTGATATTAATTAAGTTAAAGTAGAAGGAACTAACTTAAATGACTACAAGGCAAATATTAGTTTTTTGTACTTTTAAGTACTTTTAAGTCTTTCCTAATTTTTTTTGCTAGACTAAACTTTCACTTCAAATGAACACAAACACTTATACACAACACTAATATATAGTTAATTTTAAAATTAGCTAATGAAAATTATTATTGCCAACCATTTCTAAACTAATGAGCTTCCAGTTCGCTTTCCTTTAACACATCATTTCAGTCTAAAAATTGAGAAATTGAAAAAAGGCCAAAATGTGAAGAAAAAATAGTTCTACTTGGATTTATGTGTTGGTAAGGAGGCTGCCGTTTTAGTAGCTGCTTCTGTGTCATAAGGCCGGCCTATCATTTCGTCTGCGATTCTCCCCGCTTCACGAATCCCTGATAAAAGTGCACCATGAACAGTTGCTGGATAATTACGAATTGTATGCTCTCCTGCGAAGTACAACCGATGAGAAATATCTTTTGGAATGGTGGCATCTTGAGGTGTTGGAATCTCTTGTTTTCCCTTTATAGGGCGGATTGGAGCTGCTAGTAAATCATAGTCGTTGCCGGAAGCTCCCACAGCTACGAATGAATAAGAGCCTCGAGCATAAGGATCGTTTTTCCAGCGAGTAACCAAAGTGTCCCGGGGTTGGGGAACGCGATCAGTTCCAAATATTTGCTTTAGTACGGCAATGCACCTTCCTACGACAACGTCATCGCTTACTTCTTCCATTACTGCTGCGGCATCACCAGCAACTAACGCCAGGAGGACGGGAGCCCGATAGAGATTCCAGAATAGAAAGAGCTCTCCTCTACTTTGCGTGGTGTGAGAGACGTTTCCAAATAAATTACAGCTTTGATCCCAAAATACTCGGTCGAAACAGAGGACGACTTTGTTGAGGTTGCCAAAGCCGAGGCGCATTACAGCGTCTGTTTTCCATTCAGGAAGTGGTGGAAGGAATTGAACTACGTTATTTGCACAGATACTCTTAAAGTTTACGTTTCCACTCTGACTGTCCTGGCCAGAAAAGAAGTTTATTGAGTGGCGCAACACGCCCAATGGCAGTGTACATAGGACACAATCCCCGGCTAAAGTTTTAGCTTCAAAGGAGGACTCAGAGGATACACTCGTTATGGTAACTTCGGCTCCTTTCGCACAAGTTGTGTTTATTTCTCGAACTGCAGTTTGAAATCTGATATCCAAATCTGTGGATAGAGCCATTGGAACACAAGAGTAACCATTTCGGATTGTTAAATGACTTCCGGAAAATTCAAAGTCGTCGTCTTGGTCCCAGTGTTTTAATGACAGATTTGAAAGGGGAGCTGCGTTGGCGAATTCCAAGTTAGCAAAGTGCCAGTCAAGAATTTGTCTGTCTCTTGTGGAGAGATAAACTTCTTCGTGGTCTTCTCGTTCTTTTTCTTCTAATTTTTTATCCATTTCTTTCAACTCATTTTCCGCCTTTTCGTAAGCATCGCAAGCTTCATTCAAGTCTTTGGCGATTGCTTTTATTGCAAACTGTTTTGTAATGTCTTTTTGCTTACTGTTCTTGTCTTCAGCCTCCAGTTCTTGGAGCTGCTGATGAAGCTCTTCAACGTTATGCTTTAAAATAAGCAAATTTTCGACTAGGGCTCGTTGATCATCAGTCATTTTTAAAATTTCGTTTAAGTATTTCAATTGACCTTCTTTAACCCGTTTTTCTTGTAATTTTATCACCCATTCTAGAGCCTCGCCTAAGCTGACAGGGCGGGTGTTGACGTAGTTGAAGTCTATTTGATGGGAGATGTAGCTGGTGGCCTCGAGCAATCTGTTGAATTCTCGTTCTATTTTTTCATCTTTTTCCTTTGGCACTGTATTTCCATTTGATTCGTAGAGCGGACACTTTTGTTTGATTTTGTGCAATTCCATTTTTATTTGCTTTGAGAGGATGTTTATTGGGTTTCCACCCAGGCCGGTGATTACCATGGCGCCGAGATCCGCTACGAATTTGTTCTTTCTGAAAGTCACTACCCTTCCACCGACTCGGTTTCGAGATTCTAGAACAATTACTTCAAAACCAAAGCGTTTTAGTTGCTGTGCTGCAGCAAGTCCTGACACCCCAGCACCAATTATGACAACTTTCTTTCCATTCGGTTTTGGGGGAGGAGTTACTGACTCAAAAACACCGAAGTTGATATAACCATGACGATTGAGGTAGGCGTAAACTCGTGATACTAGCACTTTATCGGAATTATAAGGCGCCTCTAGTTTTCCCCAGACTGAAGGTAATGTAACTTCCAATTTAGGATTTTCAAGCCAATACATCAAAATCCTGTTGCGGAGATGAACGTAAAGTTTCTGTGTTGCGAGGGTAGACTGCGAAATGTCTGGAAATGCACAAGCTTCCGCTGTTGACATCTTATCTGCAGGCAGTCGACTTTGAAAAGCAGCTCCTTCCGGACCCTTTAAATCTTCTAGTTCGGATTCATCCAGTAGTTCACCATCTCCTTCGTCGTCATCATTTATTGCAGCAGGTTGCGGTGATACTGGGGCTTCCCCGTTTAAGGCAATTTCTTCATCTGAAGATGACGATTCCCTTTGGTCATTCCTCTTCTCGTCCATCTCTGCTTTCCTCAGCTCACGCAAAGTTGGCTTTTTCTCAGCGCTACCAAGTTTTTGTCGGATTGGTGACATTATTGACAATCTAGACTTTGGTGGTGAACTGAGAGTGGATTGGGGATACTGGTTTGGCTGCTCCCCATCCGCATCACCCCCTCCACCTGATGAGGAGGCTTCTGTGGTACAATTTGACAGTGCGTCTTCGTCTTCACTACTGTTTGACACGTGTTCATCTTGATCCATCTCTTCCACTTGATCAGTAGTGGAGACAGGCGTGTTATTGTGGTTTTGGCGTCGGCCGTTTTCAGGGGGAACGTTTTCATTGTTGAATAAATGGCTACTATTTCTAGTGCTAGATCGGGAGGCTGTCACCGTCATTCTTTCTCTGTGTCTTCCACTCATTTTGAGCTTTAGAAAACTATTTAAAATTAACAAATCAAAAATTAACTTTAGATTATAATTATTATATTTGTACACATCGCTCTGATTTTCGCAAAAATAATTCGCAAAGATAAATTAACTTACGTTGCAGGTTAATCTGTTTAAACCAGGTTAAAATGCCCTTCTAGTTTGCAGCTGCTTTTGTAGATATGGCCGAGTATGTAACTTACAACTTTAGGGAATCTGAAAATTGTAATTACATCGGTACAAATTTATGTTTCAGTTGGAAATTATAATTATTCTTTGCAAATTTCTTACCTCAGTAATAAATACTAATCAGGAACCGGCTAAATTAACTATTCTAATTAAACTTCTCAAGGCTGAATAAAATGCACTGTCTATTCCAAGAGGCACTAACAACGGAATAAAATCCTTTTGTATTTAAAAATTAAAATCTCCAGTTGTATAAAGCACTTCCAAAGCAATTAAATAATAAAATTAACAAAAAATTAAACAACTGATACACAAAGTCCCTTTGTAATTAATTTTGAGCTTTAAACATTTTGTAGATTAAAACCCGCTAACGTTAACTTTAATGATTAGTTAAAACAACAATTAAATTGCAGAGACAAAGTTAATTGAAAACCTCCGCGAGGAGGGTTTTTAATCAAAACAAGCGAGAAAAGAGCTTCATTTGAGAAGTAATTTTTTCAAAAAAAGGTTTTCGCGCGTTGTTTTAGATTGCCCCATAAACAATACAAAAAACCAAGCAGAGACAGATCCTCAACAAAACTGTCAAAAAGTCCGAAGGCCACCCACACGCGGACACGTGTGAGCCAGTCAGACTGGACTTTGCCAATTTATTTGCAAGTTTTAATTGACAGTTAAAAGTAACATTTGAGAAGCTTTAATTGAATACTAATCGGTTTCATAATCGGTTAATTAACACCTGTTTGATGGTAAAAAAACTGTCACTAGTCTTCAATATTCAACTTTTGTGTTTGCTCAGCTGTGTGCTTCTTATCAGTTTCTGATAAGCTCGGTAGCGATAAGCTGGAAAAATTGAACTTTTAAGTTAAGTAGTACTGGTTCCTTAATTTTTTGGAGAGAGTGTCTGCCTGAACTCGTGGTTTGGGACAATCTTAATTAAAGTTAGTTATTTCTAGTCAATTAAAAGACAATTTACAAGATGGAGTTCGTTGCAAGAGGTAAAAAACGGTTGATTAGGTGGTTGGAAGATAATCGGGGTCTTGTAGTTCTGCTTTTTTGTCTTCCGGCAAGTTTCGTTTTTGATTTGGGGCTAAGGCTCATGGTTTGGCTTCAAAGGGCACTTACAAATGTTCCAGAGACTCATCAGCTCCGTGTTACCGAAATTCAAAAGCAGGTTTGTAAAAAATGTAATTATTTTTCAATTCCCAAGAGATACTTCCGTATTTAATTAATTCTTTGTGATTTTAGGTTGCTCTTTGGAACAAGAAAGATAAGAAAGAAAGGAAATTATTGTGCACTTCCAGACCTAATTGGTTGAGCTTGTCTTTAACATTCTTTCCAAAGGTTAGGAATAATTAAATATTATTTATTTCTTTGTTTTTCCACACTAACTTTAACTTTTCATACAGGATGATTGCCATAAAGTTCCAATCAACTTGTATAATGTTTTGGAACTTGACGAGAAAAAATTGACGGTGAAAGTAGAACCAATGGTGACGGTTGGTGAGATAACGAAGTTCCTAATTCCTAAAGGTAAGCTGCTAGTTTCACTTTTTTATTCGTGTTATTATTCGCAAGGTTTAGAATTTATTTCTTTTGATAGGATACACCCTCGCTGTAACCCTTGAGATCTCTGATGCCACTCTTGGTGGACTCGCAATGGGGGTTGGAATGACTACGTATTCGCACAAAGTTGGATTGTATCAAGAAGCGATTAGCTCGTATGAAGTTGTCCTCGGAGACGGCTCCCTTGTTACTGCGACAAGGAATAATGAATACTCTGATCTCTACTATGCCCTTCCCTGGTCTCATGGCTCTCTGGGGTTCCTCACTGCGTTGGAGTTGGATATTATCCCAGTGAAGCCGTATGTTCACATGAGGTACATTCCCGTACGGGGCCAAAAGAAATACTGTGATACTATTCGGGATTTGTCTGGAGCGACTGATAAAAATAGAGAGGTATGATTAATGTTCATTTATATATGTTAATTACTAAATAAATGGTATATCATTGGTGAAATTATTTTTAGCTTGATGACTTCATCGAAGCAACGGTTTACTCTAAGGATGAGGCTGTTGTCATGGTTGGAAATTTCGCTGATACACCTCCGATTACTCAATGGGGCAAGGTGAGAAATGTTAAGATTTGTAGTTTTAATGCTTTATTAGCTATTTTACCTTAATTGTTTAAATTAACTCACAGATTAATAATCTGGCACGCTGGTACAAACCATGGTTTTATTGTCATGTAAAAACCTTTTTGGAAAAGGGAGAGAGCGAAGAGTACATTCCAATAAGGCAATACCTTCTCCGTCATAATCGATCTATTTTTTGGGTTGTTGAAGATATGATTCCGTTCGGAAACCATCCTCTGTTCAGGTAATTTGTTTAACAGCAATTAGTAGATTATGCAGTTGATTAATTACTAAAAATGACATTATTATTTAGACTACTTTTTGGATGGCTTCTTCCGCCCAAACCTGCCTTTTTGAAGTTTACAACAACACCCGGGATCCGTGCTATGACTTTCACTAAACAAGTGTTCCAAGATATTGTTCTTCCTATCAATCAGCTTGAGGACCAAATTAACGTTTCTGAAAAATTATTTGATACTTATCCGATCCTAGTTTATCCTTGTAGAATTTACAATCATGAGATGAAGCTGTAAGAACAAATGGTTTATCATTTCATTTATATTCTTAGCTTATTTCTAAAAACAAAGCTAATATGATAATAATTTACTTAAATTAAGGGGCCAGGGTCAAATTCGCCGACCTCGACCTTCTCAAATTGTACCAGGAACAAATTACGGAATGTTCAATGACTTGGGTGTTTACGGAGTGCCTGGACCAGTGAAACGGAAAGAAAAATACGATGCTGTGCAAAAGATGCGGGCAATGGAAAAGTATTTTCATATTTTATTTTAAAATATGGATTTCTTGTTTAGCATTATTTTTAATAAAAAATAATTATTTTACAGATTCACCAGAGATGTCGGAGGTTACCCTTTCTTGTACGCGGATATCTTCATGTCAAGAACTGAATTTGAAGAAATGTTTGATTTAACTTTGTATGAAAAGGTACGCAAAAAATATCACGCTGAAGGGGCGTTCCCTCATTTGTATGACAAAGTGAAGCCAGAAATTGATGTGTTTGAAATTGGTAAACAGTATATTGATCCGTTATAAAAATATTATCGAGATGTTTAAATATTATGTATTCCAATGCAACACGCCATGTTTCCAATTAAAAAGCTAAAACAATATGAGTAGACGATGTATTTTTAACCAATTTAACTCTGACTAGCTTTATTCACGTAAAAGGCCACAGTTCTTGTAATGTTTATATAAATATTTAAAAATCACTGTTCTAAAAGCACTTGTATAGCAAATAACTGATCACACCGCATACCAACGATACTGATAACTTATTGTCTAGGATTACTGACACAACATCAAAGTCACCTGGTATTGTACTTTGGTTTAGATCCTTCACCTCTAAGTTGTGGTATTTTATTGAGCTAATTATATTGCTTAAGGAAGCTAGGGATTCTTGCATGGAATTAGTTAATTGTTTTTGCTGAGCTAATTCATCCTGATGCGTTTTTAAAGTTGATAGAAAATCGCTGAGTTCTGGTGTCAACGGAGTTTGAGTTAGCGAACCTTCAGTTACTTTGCTGGTTAAATTGTCGACGGTGGCTTGCATGGCAGCAACTTGGGAGGAGGTTTGTTCCAGAACGCGTTTCATATGGCTTTGTTTCATCCGGTTGTTAATTGTTGTTCCGAGAATTCCAAGGGCAGCACCTAAACAAATATAATTGGTTTATTAATAAACATTATTTATTTTAACTGTGATTAAATATTCAATATTACCAATTACGGAGCCAACAATTGACCAGTATTTAGTCTTTTCATTTTGTGCACGCTCCTTCTCGTGACTAAACCGTAGAGCGTTGGAAAGCTCGGAAAACACTTCTCGTTCAGTTCTTTCCCAATCTTCGAAAATTTTTCGAACTATTCTTTCTTCTTTTGTTGCTGATATTTCCTAAAAAGTTTTATAACGTCTTTAGATTTTAATTAATAAATTTTGTAGTTAAAATTAAAGTAAAACCTTTTTAATTAAGTCCAAATATAATTCATCCCCCCTTTGCGTTCTATCCAGTTCCGCTCTAATTTCAACTAATCTATTTTGAATTTCTGATAATTGCTTTGAAGCCGTCCGTCTTTCTTCTTGGCACTCAATAAACTTCGCCTCCGCCTAAGAATTTATCAAACAAACAATGAAAATTAAGTTTAAACTGTATTTTTAACTAAATAATTTCACTTACTGATAAAACCCTTTCATGAGCACTTCGAACTTCCCTCATTCCAATTAATTCTTCATAGGCCGCCATTAACCTACTAACTTTTAGTTTTGTCTCTTCCGTTACGTAATCAGTCCTTCGAAGTTCCTGAGGCAGCTTTTGGAACCTTTCCACGTTTTGGTTTATTCTTAACTGTAACGAGTTCATTGTTGGAGAGTTGGATATCCATGTTTTAATATCGTTAACGCCAGGACCGGCTCTCCCTTTTGCCAGGACTGAATCCCACACTTTGCTCAGTTCCGAAACAACCTTTCCATTTTTACTCATTTTCCTCACTCTTTACCTGTTTAAATAATTAAGTTTACATTTAGTAAAAATAAAACTTTATGAAACTAACTTTAATTACTTGCCAATTCTATGGATGCTTAACCAATCATTGTTAATAAACTTTCACTACAATATTAATTTAATTAACCATCTGATTTAAAATAACTTTTGGAATTTTTACACGTGGGTAAAAGTTGCATCATCTGACATGAGATGAAAATGAGAAAAACTTTCGCCGCTCATAAACATCTATGATTTCTTGTTTTGATCACGAACAAAGTAGGAAAAGCTCACGGCTTTTGGTTGTCCGGTTGTCTATTTTACTTGTAAAAACAATTTTATCCCTTTAATTAACTAACTGAAAAATGATAAAGCTTAGAAAAACATAAAAAATGTGGAAAAACGCGATAATTACGTAAAAACAAAGTAGACACGGTCATAAAAATAGATGTATTGCAGCAGACTCTTAACCATTCAAAACTGAAGCCATCATTGATCATTGATTAGCCATCCCCAAGTGAAGGCTAATCAAAATGCACATTTTTATCATTTCTTCAAAATCACAACCTCCGCTATAGTAATATTCCAACAATTTTCAATATTTAATAAAAATTTTGCATAATTTTTTAATGTTTGCTCAAAAACATAATAAATTACGTGAAAACGCTAACTTTGCATGATTTATAAAAATAAGCACCATGAAAGTTAACAAAAGGAAAAGAATCATAGTAAAATCTAAAAGTATTTTTTGTCCAAAAAATCGTTATTTTTTAATGAAAAATGCTGGTTTAAGAAACATACTCATTTTCATACTACTCGGGAAGGGTTTAAATGCTTCATGGTAAACAAAGTTGACGCATTTAGTGTATGATAATGTAAGGAAGGTTTGTTTAAACCGGGTAGCTTGGGTCATAGTCCAAACTGCGTAGTTAGTGGATGCTGTGTATGAGCTTGAGAACTATTAAAAACCTTAAAGATTGTGATATGATGTCAAGTCATATCACAACACAACTACTCCACAAACACCGTCACAGCACCTTTTAAATAGCCGGTCTGACCTATTTATGCTTTAAAAAAGCTTTACAAAGTATTTAATGACACGTCACCTCATTTCTGGTTTCCCAGAAGCGTGCCTTTTAGTCTTACAGACATACTCGTTCAAGCTTTCTCTTAATTTACAGATTTTTTAATTAATTTCTTATCTGAAGTAATTAATTTATTTTTAAAACCTTAATCCTTTGAGAGTTTTCCAGTGTGATTGGAATTTTGGAAAAGATGGAAGGCGGAGGAAAAAGAGTGAAATTGGAAGTGATGGAGGTGGACGAGGATTTCTGGGGTGATGTAGAGGTTGTTGATGGGGGATTTGTGGAGGGGGTTGTGGTTGACGAGAATGGTGGGATGGTGGAGGGAGGGAACAACGAAGGGGTTGTTGAGGAAATGGGTGAGGGGGAAAATGGAAGGGGTTTCGAGGAGGATATTGACGATGATGGGGTGGATGAGGATGATGATGCTGAAAATCTAGAGGAAAATGAGGATCCCATGGCGCGTGCGTTTTCAATTCCGGAAGTAATACTTTTACTGTTTTATAATGTGTTTAATTATCAATTCATATCGACTGGATAAACATGTCTTAATTGTGATTAATTATCTTTTGTTCAGGTTGTGGAACACATACTCAACAATCTTGAGGCAGTAAGTGATTTGAAGGCTGCTCGGTGTGTGAATACCATTTTTGTCAACAATGCAATGGACCCATGGAGGAACAAACATGCAGTGTTCAAAGTGTCTGACAAGTCTGAACGTTCGTTAAAGCTGGTAATTGCTTAACAAAACTTTAACAAAACTTTAAAAAGCATAGAAGCTAATTAAATTATATTTCCAACAGACGTTGGGAGTACCATTCCGCGGCGGAAGATGGACAAAGAACATCAGGAAGATTTATAACCTGACTGAGAAACCATTCAAGAACTATCGAATGGAGGAAAGCTACAGCTTTCCACCGATGCTCCCTCCCATTCAGAATAAATTATATTTTTGGGACACTTTTGGGGCTAACATAAGCTACCTGGACATGACTGATGTATCATTCTTCAAGGACAACCTGCACATTGAAGGACTCATGTGGCTGTTTAGAACCTGCCCGAATCTTACAGAGCTGAAATTCAGCCCCCATAATGAAGTAATGGGACCAGTAGTCCATAGATATGAAGACGTTGAGGAAGAACCTTTCGTTTTGGACGGGATTGAAGCTCTTGCTCGGAATTTAAAAGCGCTAACAATTTCAACTGCTAAGTTAACTGCTGAAAAAGGATACGTGGAGCTGTTCCAAAACAACTCGGGATTATGCAGGACATTCCTTTCTTGGATGCCGAATTTAAAGGTGAGTTTAATTTGCTTACCAATTCAAAATTGTTTCTAACTGGAGTTTTTTTTTGCAGAGCCTGGAGCTAGTTGATTTGAAGGAACCTGGGTCCATTTTGCTGGCAATGTGTTATCCCCTCCCGGGACAGGAAGTGCTTCCCCTCCAGCTGGAAAAGTTTGCAGTGACTGCAAAGAAAACTGCACAAGTGCAATGTTGCTATTACACCGAGAACAAAGAATTCTTTTTCATTAAGTACATAAACTTACTGGGGAATCAACAGAGGATCAAATCCTTGGAGCTTCCATTCAACCTTCGCTTCCTTTGGATGGTTCCCCAGGGTTTGAAGCACACCCTGAGAAAACTTAGGAATACTTTGGAAGAACTGAACATCCGGGTGGATGCTTGGATCTCAGTTAGATCTTCACCAAAATCATTTGACCTCTACAACTTGAATTTTATTCATTTGAAGAGTTTGACATTGCGATTCCATTACTCCAGGGTTGTAGTTGACAACAGGGGGAATAAGGCTTATGCAGATAATGTTGTTCACGGGGGGCCAATGGCCAGCACAGTGGATGAGCTTATGCTTATGTTAATGAACATCAACCAAAGAGTCGTGTTCTCCTTTGATTTTACAGTTTTCTGTGGGACCCCCAACTTACAGAATTTCCGGTTTGAAACCCGCCCAATCCATTACGTGCCGTGGCTCATGCGCCAGGTAACTGCTGAGGATTTAACAGTTAATGGGACAATGCCCAGAGAAGGACAAAGGGTGGATAGCTGGCACAGAACTGATGGAGAAGAACGGGATGATTTTATCATGCACGAATTGATGAATTATGTAGATGACGAAGATTCTATTGAGAATCCGACCTTTTTTGACTCCGAGGAGGTGCTCGGCGCAGGGCTGGAACTGCCTAAAATGGAAAGTTTCCATTTTGAAGGTTGTTTGGACACTGAGGCGATTATGATGTTGGGACGGTGGATGCCGAACATTAAAAGCTTCAAAACTATTTTCGATAATACTACGATTGTCCAACCGTTTACTATTTGGCGGGGTATAGAAACCGTTGGATATCTTGTGCCTAAACAAGACCGGTACAGGGTCAACTGGGGACATTTCTATGAGGTTGTGGACAACAATCCCACAGTAAAGGTTGAGTATTTCGAGGATGATCTTAATTGGTAAGTGATTTACTTTATTTTATTTGCTTACAAGTTCTCATTTTAAATTTTAATGCTACAGGGGGTGAGGATTTAACTGCTTTCTGGATGACCTTTGACCTACAGTTGTTTAGTTTTAAATTAAAATGTGTCTATTGTTATGGATTTTGTAAATAAGTTTTATTTTACGATTAATTTAAAAATGTTTGCCAAAGCAACACCCAATTTTAGTTGATTGCAACTGCTCAAAAGTTTTATTCACGATTAGAAAGTTTTGTTGCCACAGTGAATTGTATTCCTGGAGGGAAGCGACTTGTTCCGTGAGGACTGCAATGTCTCCAACGGCTTCCTCTAGGTTTTCCCCAACCGTGTTTAGTTCCCCTTGGAGGGTTTCGATTAAATTGTAAAAGTTGTTTAATTTATATGTAATTGAGGCTAATATGCCTGCCAGGTTGTTTAAGTTTAATTGGAAGTTGCGCGAGGTGGACTGAAGGGAGGTTTCTAATCCGTGGATTTGATTTTGGGCGGTAACTGTGTAGTTTGTAAAACGTTAGAAATGCCTTAATTAATATGATTGTTTTAATTTAATTACCTAATGAGGTATTTAAATCCGTTAGTTTATTTTCCATATCTCCAAATTCAAAATATCTGGTGGAGTAGCACCCGCTAGTTAATAGTATGATAACGGTGATTAACTTTAGAGTTGATTTTAACTTCATGATTAGTTTTTAAAAGGAGATGGAATAGATGGATATTTAGTTTTATCAGTTGAACTTTTTAAATGCAAATGATTGAAAGTTCTGCTATGATAAAATGTTAAATTCTGCATTCCATTTCTTTCTATTTATAATTAATAATTAATATATACTGTATTTATAACTATTTCAGTTAAAAAATTGTAATTGTATGAAATGTAATGAAATCTTTGTTGAATAGGATAAATAAAATGTATGAAAAAATCATTAGGGGGTTTAAAAATTACCATTTTAGTTATTTATTGCAGGAAATCACATGTCCAAATTAGTATTTTGATTGACAGCCATTTTCCTCCCAAATATATAAAAAAGAATTTTGTTTCTAATCATAAGTTTTAGTAATAGGTGAAAGTAGAGCACAGGATTAAATAAATTAATTAATATTTTACATTTTCCGTTCATTTTTGCATATTAATGCATCCTGTTAAAGTTTCAAGTGATAGATTTTTATAGTCTCATTTTGCCCCAGTGTTTTTAACATTTAACGAAATTACTTTAATTATCGTAAATGCTAACGTTGACCCTGAAATGAACATTTTTCATAATGGGCTTAATTATTTTGTTTTCATTCCATCATTTTTGTCTACTTTGGCGTTTATTTACCCACTTAAAAGAAGTTTGTTTACACAGAGAGTGTCGTCATCACTAGTTTACCCATTGGAATCGACTTTTTCAACTCCATTCTTAATTCAGGATCTTAACTGAAAAATAAATGTCCAACGCTTAAATATTCCTATGGGAAAATAACTGAAGCCTGCAACAAATCGTTGACTTTTATTAATTTTGTCCTATTTTTACACAAAAAGTTTTTGTGTCATTATTAAACGAATAAAAAATAAAGCTCCCCGACTGTGAAGTAAATGGAGTGTGAAAGTTGGTCAGAGTTTCCGTGCTGTGTTGTGACTGGCACTGCTTTCACTTTCTAATTTCCTTGTTTTTGTACGAAAAAAATAACTTCACATGGGGAAAATGTATTTTTTTAGGTAAGGAGTCCAATAAAGCTGTTTAAACAGTTGGGGAGTTGTAAATATTTTATATTTTATAATCTTCTTTTAATCTAAATGTTGAAAGGTTTTTAATAGGATTTCCAATAGATAGGAAAGGAAAAGCTTCGTGGCTTTGAATATTTTATAGAGAAAGTTCGTTTTAAGCTTCGGGAAAGTTTTATTTCTCGCATGCAAGTTTACAAGTCAACTTCGTTATTTCCATTGTTAAAGCAGAAAGTAACGTTTTTGTTTGGGTCAACGGCACAAAATAGTGATGAGCTAATTTCGTTTGTAGTCATACTTCCGGTATTTTCGTTGATTTTAGCCAATTTTTAGTAAAATTATTTTAACTTTCATAAATTTGTGAAGCTTCGCTATAGTGGACAAAAGTAGCTAAATTTTAAACTATTATCTGGTTCGTTACACCGGAGTTTGTACACGAGACTCTTTTCTGTTTAAATATTCAACATTTCACCTAGGCAAGGGCAGTTTGTTTGAAAAGTACTTGAAAGCCTAATGATTATAGGTTTAGAGGGTGTTTGAAAGACATTTTTTTGCACACTTTTTCTTAAAGTTTTAAGTGGATTTGAAATGAGGTTTTTGTAGAGGAACGGGTAATTTAACCTTGTCACTGTCACTGTAATACGAGAGGAGCTCTCTTTAGACCTCTAAATACTAAAGGCGTTTCCGTTATAAACGAAGAATTATGACTTTCAGTAACATTCCTAATTCTAATGTTCTCCTCGGCATTATCATTTTCATAACGAGAGTTATAATTAACAGATAATGTCAGTTTAGCTGACAAACGAGACTTTACAGAACCAAATAGGATTAAACGGGAATTATTTAGTCAATGGGAAAATACCTTTGAAATCAGGAGACTAACGAGATCTTAACTGACATAGCTTATGTGACATTAACGAACAAATTGTGACGATGACTAAAATTACTAAAAGCTTGTCATTTTTCAATTGAAATGTACCTTTTTGAAAGTTATTAGTGTGGGCTTGGACTTGGACCGCCTTTTATCTGTAAATTATTAAACATGGAAAAGTGTTTTTATTATTCCCGAATTCCGTGCCTTTCCTCAATGAAGAAAGTTGCTTGGAATGGATGTCTACAGTCTGAAGCAATATTTCACAAAAAAGTGACTCAATAATTTATGTTTTATTCTCCCCATTTCTTTACAAGCTATACCATCTATTTTTACATTTCTTAAGGAAAAATAATGATTTTATGTTTTTTATTCCACCCACTGTGAGATCTAATTTTCGTGCGTACTACCTTTAATTATTTTAAATGTTTCAATGTCACCGAAGCTCCTTTATTTCGTTAAATTTTGGAAGAAAAAATTAATTATTGATAACAGAAATAGACAAACTCCGTTATAACAAACCTTAACACATTTAATATTAAACTGCTCGTCAACTACAAGGAAGGTTTCACATATCAATACTATTTCAGAAGAATTATTATACTTTGGAGGAGAACACGAAAGGGATTTATCGAAATGGAAAGAAAAACTGAAAAAATATTTTCTGTGAAGGTTTTATAGGATTTTGTCCATTTTTGTAAAACTTTTGGAGCAAAGTGAGATTAAATGGTTTTTAAAAATGGGAAGTGGACAAAGTAAAGCTTCAAATCGGAAGAAAATGGAAAGTAGTTTCCAAGAGGATGACGTTGACAGTTTGGACATTGCTGATTTTGTGGAAACAAAGCCCCGGCTAAAATCAAACTTCCCTTCGTATCCTTCAAACGTGGAAAGGATAGAAAACGGAGAGGAAGACTATTTTAATAAAATATATAATAAAAAACTGGAAACTTCTTTGGTTTCTGTGAATGGGAGTGCAAAGAGTGCACCCGTTTCCAAAGATCCGGAAGTTAGTGCTGCACTTTCAGAAATTGAAGAAACTTTTAAAGTTTTAGGGGATGAGCTGTTAAGCCCCGTTAAAAATATTCCAGACGAGAGTTCCGTTAAAGATATTCCAGAGAGTTTTAACCTTGAAAATGACCCGGTTGCAAATGAAAATTCAGTTCAAGAACCGTCGAATTCACCGGAAGTTAATGATCGGCAGTTAATTTCCCAAAACAATGATAGATTAAATTCAAGACGGCAAAGTAATAAACTTTTAGAAATTGGGGGATACAGTAGTGAAAGCTGTAGTTCTTCTTCATCCTCGCAACGTGGAGAACAAAGACTTTTAATTTCCAGCTATGGAAAATCTAAACATTTCCAAACACAGTCGCTGCTTATGCAACAAAGAAAAGAGTTCCAAAAGAGTGGAAGGGATGGAGGAAAGGAGAAGATTAGAAAAGCCCAGAGAGATGAGAATGATTGGACTTATAATCCGGTATTTTAAATATTACTTATTACTTGTTCACTATACAGAAGGTTTATTATAGCAGAGGTTGATTGTTTTTTTTATTTCATTAGCCAAAAATTGACGGATTTGATATAAACAAGTTTAAAGAAGTTAATTCCAAGGTTACGCAAGGGACGATAATGATTCTTCGCGGGTAATTAAATTCAAATTCTGATAAATTTAATTTTGTTTAATGTTTAATTATATTTTTAAAGGGAGGAGGAACAGTTCATGGAGCCTTCAAGGAAAAATCTACCTTCTTATACGAAAGACGAGTTGGATTTAATTGCATCATTGGAACGGGAAGTTTATTAATGATTTTAATAATTTTTGTAACGTACCTGAAGAACACAATAAAGTTTTTTTACTTAATCTGCAATTTTATTATAAATCCCAGACTACAATTGAAGATGGATTTACAGTGTTTTTTTACGTAATACAATTCGGTTACATTTCGGTGCGTGTACCTGGAATTTACATTACGCTGTAGCAAAACTATTGTAAACGCATCTTCATTCTGTTTCACTGCACAAAGTTTTTTTACAGGTAGCCCTTTTCATTTACAAGGTCAAAGGTCACTCAAGTATAGTTTCACTACAAAAAACAACGTATACTTTGTATAATTTTAACAATACTCAAAATAGACTTCTAACAGGAATTTTGTTAAAATTAGGATAAAAAATCATCTAAATAGCTTCATTTAATCATCTTTTTTATAGCTTAATTGTCTAAATAGCACTCATTTCTTAAAAGGCTGCATTTATTGCGATTTACTTTAATTGCACATGTTTTATAACCTTTTTAAGGTTCCCTGCTGTTTATAAAACAAAATTACTATAATTATTTAACATTAATTTTCTTCTTTGCAAGAAATTACATTTTCTTGCATAATGCTTACAATAAAGTTCTAGAAAGAAAACTATTTTGTAACTGTGATTTACTTTGGGGTAATTAACTGTGATGAAGGAAATTAATATCATAGGAAACGCAAGTTGTGGAGATGGAGTTTACAAAGTTTGAAAGGTTGTGCGAGTCATGTGAAAATTCAGAAATTATCTCCATTTAAGTATCGGTGCACATGACAGCTTCCCCAGCAACATTCTCTATCTTATCAACTTTGATAAGCTCAGCGTATGAGCTGACGTCATTAGTGGGCAAGCACACTTTAAAAATAAATAAAATAGGCAAATACTTTGTCTAATTAATTATAAATGGGTTGGTTGCGTGAATAAGTTTTTACAAAAAGGCAAAAACCACGCAAGAATGAATGGGGGAAGCTGTGATGTTTTTATTGCTGATAATTATGTTTAATACTAATAATTAAGTGGTTAATCATTAAAGTCCATCCCTTCCGAGGTTTGAAACCCTTCTTCCGTTTCCACAGGTTGACCAAACATTGGGTCGTTGCTTCCTGTCACGATGCTCCTGTCCTCGTCCATCATGTCGACGATGTTCCTTTCGAAATCGTCTACGACATAGGGAATAGGCTCCTGCAATTAAATAATTATTTACTAATGTACCTTTAAACAATTTACTCCGCTATAATGACAAGTGTTAGGAGGATAGGATTTAAACAGTTGATTAGGTTATAGCGGAGTTTAAAGATTGTTTTACCTGTTTTACTCTCACTTCTGGTGGACTCAAAAGATTTGTGAGGTCTTCAGGAGTGGAGCCTGTTTTCCATGTGACCATCCCCTCAGGTAGTTGGACACCGGTTTGTTTGCAAAGTTGTTCCACTCTCTGTAAATAAAATGTTTTTGGATTTATCCGGTTTTGATAAAAACATTTGGATTATCTTTTGCTTTTTTACCTGTAGCCTCAAAAGCAATTCCTTTTTTTCTTGTTCAGCCTTCTGGAGTTTTTGATGAAGTGACTCATTATCATGTTTAAGAACTTTTGTGTAATCAACGCTCGCTTTCAAAATAGAGCCTTTGTTTTGCTTCACTTCCCCAATCCTTTCGTGGTGTCTGTTAGTTAAATATTTAATTATAAAACTTGTTTACGAGTTAGGTCAGTTTTTTAAAACAAACCTTTCATTTGCTTTCGGAAGTAGTCTGCTTTGTTCCGTTATCATGTCATTTATATGGAAACGGCGTTTCCTTTCAACTGTAATATAAAGAATGGAAAATATTAAAACGTTAGTATAATTACAGCACACAAGGTTTAAATAATTAATAAATTAAACTTACTTTTATTGTGGTTATCTTTTTTAATCCTGTCTTTTGTAAGTTTAACCGTCCCGTCCCCAAGCCCTTCAGGGGAGGCGTCCACGGGGCAACTTGTACTGGCTTCGGGGATGCCGCTAATACGGTTAAAACCTGTTTGGGGAAGGGATGCCACGTCAAGTTTTTGAATTTGGTCGCCAGTCTTTTCATCAGCGAGAATTAGGTCCAAAATTGAATCCTGGAGATTAAAATCAGATTTGTTATGTAATATGTTTATGTTATCATCCTCCCGTCACACACCCCCAGTTTGAATGTAGAGGTCAGAAATATGCAATATGGTCAGTTTGGATAACAATTAAGATAATCTCAGTTTTTCCTTCGTTTTCATTGGTTCTTGGAAATGGGTGTGTTGCACCATGAGACATGATTTTAATAACATTTTACATAAAAACGAAAGACGTCAGTAGTAATCTAAATGCATGTCATTATCAGAAAATTATAACTGGAAATGGATTCTAAGCTGGAGATTACAGTCTGCTCAATATTTTATTTCCTTCAGCATTAATACTATCGAAAAACAAACTCCGCTATAACGAACTATTTGTCCACTAAAAGAAAGGTTCGTTATGTGTTTAAGATAGTAAATTACATGTTAATGTTGTATGCTTGTTCCAGCCACTTTATTAATGAAAGGAAAATATATTTTTGATAAGGAATGAATATTGATAAATATTGATTTGTAAAAACGTTGGAGTTTGCCGTGAGAAGAATGTTTTAATAATTCTTAGCCTTATTCATTAGTTAATCTTATCTTCAGAGAATCGACACACCTTCCACTGAGCCAATGAGAGAAGGAGAAGGAAAGATTTAACAGCTCAGCCCAGAGGGCAAAGGTTGGATTTTTATCAAACTTAAGATTGAGAACGTTTTGAAGATTCATTTACTTGTGAAATGCACAATTTTCTTTATCTGAACAAAAAGTGAACTTTGGATTGAGAAAAGGTTGTTTGCAGACATAAAATACATGGACTACACAACAAGATAAGAAAAGGAGGTGGTGGCTAAGATAATCCTCGCATTTGTCATGTGGATTATTGCATCATATAAAAAATGTCCTCAAAAAACAAGACTTTGGAGTTTGGAAAAATGTTTTCTGTTTTGACTAGTTTTTTTCTTACCTCGAACTCGTCGTTGATACTGGTTGCAACCGAGGAGCGCTGAGAAGGTCCCGGGGAAGCTGCGGGGGCTGGGTCAACAGCTGACAAAGGACTAATCGGGGTTGTACTGTAGTTTGGAGGTGCTGAGCTAACGGCTCCGTCGTTTATTACTTGATGTAATCGTTTTGCTGGAGGGCGTAAGGCTACAGTTGCCCCCAAAGAGGTGTCTTGCACGTCGGGCATGGAGCTGGCTATTCCGGCACAATATTGTTTTATATTTAACCGGCGTGTTTGCTCCATGTGGAAAGGGGTGGGATTTTCCAGGGCAGATTTTACCTTTAATAAAGATACAAAATTAAGCTTTGCCAAAGGAAAAATTGATTAATTGATTGAAATGACTTATTTTTACCTGTAAAACATTTGATGGAACGACGACATTAACGGTTGGCTGAGCTGAAACAGGTACAGCTGTGGATTGGATTGGCGCCCGTTTTTGCTTTTGCAGTTCTTTATCCCGACGGTCCTCCTCCTGAGCTTTTTGACGGTCCATGTCCAGTTTCGTGTTTGTTCTTAGACGAACATTTCGCGAAACTGAGGTCGCCATTTTCACACTGCAAAATTAATATTCATTAAAATTTCTTAATCGTTATGTATTAAGCTCTGCATTCAATCTATTACTTTTCCACTTTTAAGAAGGTTCATTATAGCGGAAATTATATGCAATAATAACACGATTTCATAATTTACCAAAAACGTTCTCTTCCTTTTCCCATGATTGACAAAAACCAAATCTTGTAAAAACTAAATTCTTACGAGGTTCTCAAAAGAAATGCAAAATCGAAAACCTTCCACCTTCTCATAAATAAGGTTGTTCTAGTTTAATGTGGATTGTACTGCATTGTTTATTGAAAAAATTGCAACTCTCCAGGGAAATTCTCGGAGAGATTAGAGCGAGATAAGTGAGTTAATTTTGAATGATTATAAGTTCATGATATTTCATAACTCTGGCATAAAACTAGTTCAGAGAGCAGACACAGCTCATAAATATTTAACCTTGAGTAGAGAATCCCCCTCTAAAAGAATAAATTTTAAAGCTGCTCCATTCCTTTTTAAAAATCCTATTGTTATATAATAAATAATAGATTTTAGGATTTTCAGCTTCCTGTGAATAGCTTATAATTAATTCTTGAACCTATATATTGACACCTGCAGTTATTATCGTGACGGAGATGTTTAGAATAAAAATATCAAAATTGCATGAGAATCCAATTGAGCATTTGAATATTTTTGACGTTTTTAAACAGGAAACAGTTTTGCAAATTCAAAACGAAGATAATCATGTTTCGGTTATCTCAATTGTTTTTGTCAGAGCAGCTGAAAGGTTTATGTAATTATGCCTAAGATAAAAAACCAAGGATTTTTGCAATACTTCTATGATTTGACATATTTTGCAGGTTCTAGCTTGGGTACGAAACATTGATATGGCCAATGATGAAGACAAAAGGATAGAAATTAATTGAGATAAAAAGGCATCATCATCACTGTAAAAATAACATACTTGATAACTGGAAAATGAAGGTTACAGAATGTAATAACCACATTGCATAATAATGGGAACATGTCAATGCATAAACTTAAATGTGTGAAGTTCATAGGAAAACAAGAATTTAAAAACTGACAGATAAATTAGCTTTAGCCCACACACAAAAAATAACTTTATAACGAAGATAAACTCTTGTCCAATACAAGATAGGTTCGCTATAGAAGAGTTTTAATAGAATTGTGAATTGAGGGTTTTGCTTGCTAATTAATTATTATGCAATAAATGCTCAAACAAAAATGGGATAATTAACTTTGATTAAAAGAATCCTCATGGCCATACTCAACAACTAAGTTTGTGATTTAATAAAACTTGTTAAATCATCGTGATTCTGCAGTTAATATAAGTGACCTACGAAACTAAAAAAAGCCTGGCTATACATGTACCTATGTCCAGAATTGTAAAGATAATTGCAATCTTCCTTACGTAATATTTTTAAAAGGCTTTAATGTTGTGCAGTTTTTTATCTTTATAAATTGCTTGACAGTTTGACAATCCAAGTAATTAAGTTGGTTAAAATATGTTTTTGGAAACACTTGAAAAGTACATCAGGTAAGATCGTGGATTTGATATGCTTTTATCGACAGAAGTGCCGGAATCCTTTCAAGGGAAATCTTATCATAACGTTCCCTTTTTGAATTTAACCTCTAAAAATCCTTTTCTACATAATGTCAGTTATGGAAAATAATTTATGGGCAGTCCCTAATAAATAAAAAATACGTACTAATTTGAAATAGGAAAGTTTCCTTCTGAAGCTTGTTGGTTTGCAGAGGTGAAGGAAAGTGAAGGATTTGATGCTCCATTTGCATTAGTGTTGGCCCCGGTTGTAAGCAACGTGTATGTTGGAATTCCCGTTTCAGCCTCGTTAATAAAAGCTCCCTTGTAGGGACTTGTGGGGGTAGTGGGGCAACTTTCCGTTAGGAAACTATTGAATTGGTTGTTATTAAGCAGTGGCTCTGAAGATGTGGGAGCATTTGACATTGACAATGGCATTGGAAGTGTTTCATTAGTTCCTTCGTCATTCTGAAGGAAGGTGTAAGGTTGTTGCCAAGATGGCAAATTGCCAACTGAACAGATTCCGTGGTGGAGTTGTTGAAGATTAAACGCAGCTGAGATGTTTGAATAGGAAGGGAAACCTTCCGAGGATTCTGTTGTTGTGGGGCCGTTGTTATTAACGGCTTCCATTTTATTTACTGGCTTGTCCGTCCAACTCATTGCTTGGCTGGAGGGGGTTTGAAGATAACCGTTGTTGGGGAACATTTTTTGATGAAATTGAGGCTGAGGCTCTGAAAAACGGAATTCTCCTGTGTTCCCAAATATTGGGGTACTGAACGTGTCCACGCACGCCTCCATGTTTTAAATTTTAAACTTTCCCGGTAATTAAACTCCACATGGGGCACACTAATTCACCCTTGTATTAATAATTTTCAAAAGCTTTTTTTAACTTTTTATTAAACTTCACAGCAGGTTGACAGTTTAATTACAAATCGCATTATTTATTCAAAACCCGTTTTGAAAAGTTGCCACGAAACTTTTAAAAAGGGTTATCAATCAATTTTTTGCACATTTTTTCGCACATGGATTCTCTCACTTTCACGAAAAAGATTCCGTTTGTAAACCTATGTACTGCACTTCAGAGAATATGGAACGAGATCATTCTGAAATGAACTCTTAAACTCAACTGATATAAAAGCTTGTTAAGTTTCTTTCTCTATATGAGAACGGTCTAGCGTGGTTTCGTAATCTGGACTCAAAAACCAATCCATTTTCCATTGGATGGATAGCGTGCAGCTTAGAATTACCATCATCATCAAATAGATAACGTATTCACATTCAAAACGCAAACTTATACATATTCATATTAATACTATTCCAGTGTTAATCCTTATGAAATATTTTTGGCTTTATGATACCTGGAATTACTTTCAATGAAACCTTGCTTATTTCTCGAATAAAATATATTTATCCCTTTTACCGTAAGACTTAAAAATTATTACGTAAGAGAAAACAAAAGATTATGATTGATCCAAACTCGTAAACAACTGTATTGAGGCTAACAAGTACTCCGCTATAGCGAACCTTAAATAGTCCGTATAAAAATCTTGTCCAGTAAAAGGTTCGCTATAGCGGAGTTTTCTCATGACGGCTTTAAATTTTCTGGTGACGATGACAATGACGATATATGATAGCTGGCCAATTAACAAATCTGGAGGACAGATCAATACAGACTTTAACATTGTATTTACGCACATTCACAGAGTAAATACATCTCAAAAGATAAAATCCTCGTTATTGTTAATACTTTGTGAATAGAAATTTTGACTTGTCATTAAATCAATTTTAAGCAGAGAAGAAGAAAAAAAGAAAAGGATTTTATATACGCCTACAAAAGTATTGGAAATGTTGCTAGAACGCTTTTCATCTTTGGTTGAGCAGTTTTAATGGTTTAAAATGGTAATGACATTCCACTTTCTTTTTCTCATTACAATGTGTTAAAAAATCTCTGTCATTACAATGAAGAAACAACTGTCTTTATGCTTGTTACATAATTAAGGAAAAAAAATAGAGACTAATGTCATTGTGGTATTTGTACGCCGGAGTTTTTGGAAGAGCTGGCTGTCTGCGGCTGTACTCAATACCGACCCTGACTCAACAGTCTATTCTTAGACGGGAAAATAAACTTAAAAACAACTCGGTTTGTAAATTTAACTTCTTTTTCTAACGTTTTTCAAACAAATGTGCCTATCAAGGCGCACTTCATTAATTACGTAACTTTTTAGGTCTTATAAAACTCGGATAAATCTAGGCTTTATCCCCTCAATGGGACTGATTTTTAAGATCATTTATGGACAGCTCCAAAGTAAATTCGGGGTTTATCGGGATATAATTTTAATCCAATGTTTAAATTCCAAAATAGTTTGTATAAACTGTCAATATTTGACAATTTTTACAGAAACAATGAACTGTTATTTTTTAGATTCATTGCCAAGATAAATGGTTTTATTATGCACAGGAGTTCACTAAACATTAAGTAAACAATTAAAAACGTCTTAAAATAATCAACCGCGTTTAAAAATTCAGTGATTCTTTTATTCTTATAGAGCAGACTCGCCAGAGTGGCATTAAAGAAAGAATAAACGTGTTGAAAACGAGGAGTTGCCGTTGATAGAAAACTTGAGCTGTAGCTCCCGTCTGTAAAAATCGTTAAAAAATTCCTTTTTGAATATTCTATAACGAGAGTTCTATAAAAACGGCTTCACGCCACTCATTTTCAAGTAAAAAAATCAAATGAAAGATTTCGGTAGAAGCAATTTTCATACACATTATTACCAATAGAGCTTCTTTATATTGGACAAGTTTGAATTTTCAACGTGTTCTCGTTCGTTATAACGGAGTTTGGCAATTTTAGTAATTTTTAACGAGAATTATTCATATTTAAGAGTTAAAAGACTAGATTGTGCATTCCAAACAAATGAAAACTCCTTTGAACACCTGCCAGCCTCAAAAGAAAGCTCAAGGTGAATGAAAAGAAGATTTAAAAGCATTTCTCTACTTTGTTAAGATTTATGCTTGCTTATTTGCTCAAATGTTTAATTAATAAACATTTCAAAAACTATCGGGGGGTTATTCGTGTTTATTACCCGTGGAAAACCTTTTATGACGGGTTTTAGACATTTCGACATGCATTGTAATCTTCATGGCATGCAATTACATGCTTGGATTCAGACTTTTTTATGAGAAGCCAAATCTATTTGGATTTTTTCGGTTAAACTTGTCAATAAAATTTTAGAATAATACCTCCGTTAATTTTAAATTTATGTTGGTTTAAATTTGGCCAAATTAAATGTTATTATGACGGAGATAAAAAAAATAAAAACAAAGATTGATGCAGCTGAACAAGTCAAAGTTGGCAGCGTTGTTCTACCTTAAAAAAGGCGTAGTAATTAGAAGAAATCTATTTTAAGCGGTTTTTAACGTATTCTGGAAAGTGTTCAAAAATGCCACGCTATTGTTTTAATTACGTAAAAAACTTACCATTCTTCTTCTCCCCAAGGATTATGCAACGATTCCGAGAAAAAACTAGAGGGAAGAGTTAAATCTGGTTGGGTAGGAATTAACTGGGGGGCTGTGGAGACTGGAGTTAAATCCGGTTTGAACAAAGTTAATTCTGAAGTGACCGAAGTTGTGACAGGGGTTGGGGACAAGACCATTCCGGTGATGAGGGCGGGATCCAGCATGGTTTCTGGTGTGGAATAGCGCAGGTTCCCGTTGTCATTCCAGAGCAGTGGGTCTTCATCCCCGTTTACGTATTTTAAAAGGTCGAAGCTGAAATCTACTCCGGATTCTGTTTCCTGATCCATCATCCCGTTCTGTAATAATTTTTTTTATTTAGTAATTAACAAGAGATTTAAAAAGTTAATTATTATTTACCATTATTATGTCCTCGTGTCCAGAAGTCATTGTTATTGTGTCCGATTTAACCTTCAATAAAGTAAAGTTAGTATTTGATAATATTTAATTAATTAAATTTTAACTCACGTGTTATGAAAACAAGCGGGAATTAGCGGACTACAGTTGGAGAGTAATTCTGTAATTTAAATATTTTAAGTAAAGTTCTCTGCCTTAATAAACCCAAAAACTGTCATTGAATTGTTTTTTAATAAATAAATCAGATTTTTATCACTCTTATCAATTAAAACTTACCTTATCATATATTTACGTAATAAATGACGTCAAAATCAATTCTTCAACTAAACTTCCGAAAAACAGCATTCCAAGCAATTCTTCAGGTACAAATGCTTTTATCACAAAGCTGGCGTTTTCTTGTAAACTGATCACATTCTTTTACTTTCCCCACTAAAACACATTAAAAGTTCATATTTAATAAAAATAGAGGATAAACTTTAGGATTTTAACTAATTTAAGCACAAACGTAAACAAAAGTACCTAAATATTAAACCTAAAAGTAAACCTATAGGAAAACTTGCATTTTATTGCATTTGGCTTAATATCTTTACCGATTTGAAATAATTATCAGTATACTTACCTCCATAGGAAAACTAAGAGAAAATTCCTTCTCAATATCCCTCCAAGTTAATTATTGAAAAATAACTGACTTAAGAGAGTATTATGCCAATCCATTGCATGTTCATTTATCTCTTCACAAAGATTATTCTCAAAAGGTTTGATATGGAAGATAACACATTTGAGAGCTGAAGAGAGGAGAAAAATTATTTAATCATTTACAGGATAGAGTTTCCAAAAGCTGATCCAGTCTGTGGATTTAATAACGTTTTGAAAGAATATTGAAGTGGTAGAGAGGATGAAGTGATGAAGTTGAAGGAGAGATTTGAATTGTAAAGGACAAATGAAAAACGCTCTTGCGTGTATTCCACTCAGCTGAAAACGATTTTTATATCTTATAATTTATATAAATGAGCAGTATTGAACTGGTTTATAATGTTAAATAGAGAATGAGAGGTACGGTTGGGAGCGCAATCGAGCTGTAGAAAAAAGAACACATGGAGGGGACGGTGATGAGTCAGCGCTTACAAAAGGGAAAGAAAAACACGTTTTCTAAGCTTTTTTTCATAGTGAAATACTGTTGAAGGATTGCGAGTGGTTTTTATAGGCTTTTTTTATCTGAAATTATATAATTATAGGGTAGAAATGTATGAGCTTTGCAATAAAGTTGTGGATTTTGGGTACATTAAAATATGATTGTCAATTGTGTTTGTAAATGTATACACAGCTTTGTATTTATAAAGCTGAATGCGAATTGATAACTGATGCAGGATTTTAACTGGATTGGCGTAACCTTTTGGATATCCAAATAATGTGGATTGGAGCTTAACAGGGGCCATGAATTAACGAAATGGTAGCGATTTGGGGTAAAACAGGACACACTATTGCAGTTAAGTTAAAGGGAATGACTGGAATGGTAAATGAAAAATAAAAAGATTCAAGAGAAAGTTTTGAAATGCATTAAAACTTTATTAACAAATAATAATCTTTGGCAGTTAAGATTGAGATACAGGTAATGAATAACAAAGTAATTGTTTGAGTAATTAATTCTACGATCCTACAGTCCATATATAAAATTACATAAAATTATTCAAGTTCATCTGATAGTACGAATAATAATAATCAATAATCTAGTTATGATATAATAATCATCATAAAATAAGTCAGGAAATAAGGTTGAAATTCATCTGAAAGGTAAATAATTAATTTATCTGCATATTTAACTTTTTAATTCATATCCCGAGAAAAGTTAATTTCCATCCAGTAATCCTGTTTACTTACAAAGCTGGACCACTCAGTCTCACGAGGAAAGAACTTGTTTACTTTGTTTAAACAAAATAAAGCAATTCTGGCCAGTTTCTCTAAATCCAAATTCCGGTAGCACCAATTTCTGGGGTAAACAACCTCAAGGGTAGCCAATTTGGGGGCTTTAATCTCCTTACAAATCCTCCTCAGCTTTTTTTCCGACTCCAGAAAAGAACTTTGGTATGTTATACCGCTGAACAATTTTAAAGTTTTCAGGTTTGGAAAGAGCGTTGAAGAGTGAAGATATTCATCCTGGAAGTGGATTATGTCCCCGATTTCCAATTTCACCAGCTGTGGAAAGTAGTCCCGAATTGAAGTAAGTATTCCCGTTGGTACGGTGTTCAAATAGAAATGCTGGTACAAAATAGTTAACTGCTGCAGGTGGGGTAACTTAGGAAACCGAAACCGTCCTGTACAGACTGGGGCATCGCTCAGGGTTAAAGATCGTAAGTTTCTTGATAAGTTCAATAGATTGCGTAAAGAGTTGAGCTCCACCCGCCAAAACTCACGGTCTTGCACGTGATCCATTAAGAACTGAACTGACAGCTTTTTTAAATGACGTCCAATCTGTCCGAATACTCTGGCCCGCTTCTCATTGGACTCCAGTTCCATGTCTCTTTGAATCCCAAACTGGCGAAGTTCAGCGGCTTCTAGATAATCATACATGGGAATGTATACGTTGACGTAGCGGTTGAGCAAAGCGGGACGAGCTTCCGGGTGAGTTTCAAAGTCCAGCAGGAACTTATCTAAAACTTTGTCACTCTGAAGTTCATGTCCCTTCCCGTGATCGATCCCTTGAAGGAAGGGAGGGGGAAGATAGTCATCGGTTTTCTCCCAATATGAGGTCATCCAATCGTCCACGACTTTGGACGCGGTAGAGGATACCAAGCGGTAGTTAAGGGCCATTTGCATTTCTTTATCATTCTTTAAGCTCAGACTAGCCAAATTGTCAAGGATGATTGGCAAGGCCTGAAAAATAATTCAGGGTTAGTTAATTAATATTTCAATTACTAAAGGCTTCAAACCAGGTTTTGAACCTCGTTAAAAAATAAACTTACCAGAAGGAATAATAGCCCTTGTTCCTCATCCCCAAATTGTTCCAAGAGGTCGGGATGGGCCCGCATCAAATTGACTTTGTCTTGTGGTTTCTCCACTTGTTTGTAGATTATGTCCCATATCTGTTAAATACAATTAAATATTAATTAATTCAGCATCATTGCTGCTAAGTAATTAAATAATGTGTTGCTAAATACGATTAAGTACCTCCTTGGGAAAGAGCTGATAAGGTTCCATTTTTCAGTGGTTTCAGCCGTTAACTTCTCCAGAACTGGAATGGCGGCAGTCTTTAGAAGTGAGTTGGATTGCAAAGCAAATGCTTCTTTAACTGACGCAATTTTAGGTTATTAGGAGCAGGAACCTGTTAGGCTTGTGCTTGAAGGCCAAAGTCAAAATGATGTGGAGACTCGAGGGCTCCCTGGCTTTTTATACTTTTTTCAAATGCAAATTAGATTTTTGGTAGACAATGAAACAAAGCATTTTTAACATTGGTTTAAATGCAAAAATCTCATGTGTCCCCAGTTGGGTCATCAGACAGCCTAGTTTTAGGTACATTTTGCATAGTTCTTTATCTTCCATTTCAAAAACCTGGAAATTGTATGCGAAATCTGTATGTTCCAGATTTTAATTTTCAGGTAAATTAAGGACGATATAAAATTTTAAAACCTTAAAAGGCATTGCTTAACCTTGTACCTTTCTTGCATTCTTTTGCATAAAAACTGAGAATTTGAAGATGGTTGAAATGAATGAATGGCGAAGCTGTTTTCCCATGTTTCAATGAATAAAATTAAGAAAGCCGATGGGTTCTCAATCCTTATCATATTGCTCATTTGCGAATTAGGTTACTTCTCGTCAGATTCTCTTCTTTTTCCTTAACAATGCGACTTAACATTTCATAGCAGAGTGAAGTACTTTTGCATTTCAAGAAATATCTAAATAGCAAAATATACTGGGAGTTTTGTAAAAAATGAGTCGAGAGGGATTCTAAACAAAATTCAGTTTGAATGATAATGAATGAAATGCATAATGCTGGTAAGGAAAGTAAACCAATAAAACCTTTTATTACTATCTTTGTAACGTTTAATATTCCAGTATTTTATGCAAAGTATTAACGCTGGCGGTAAATGATGCATATTAATACTGTGACAAAGTCCCATTTAAACGTTGTAAGCGTTAACATTTAGTCCACATTTGCCAGTCAGATTTTGAATAGTGAACACGTCGGGGGATACCCAACTGCTCCTTCCTGTCTTCAGATAATTAGTGAAACTAGTGCTTTTTACCGTTACGATTTCTAATATTCAATGTAAATTAGTAGTGCCTGGGACGGGTTTTATCGATAATTTACTGAAAACTAGGAAGTATTAATTGATTTTGTTTAATTACACAGCTTTCTTGTGAAGGACGGGCAGAATCAAGTTGGGGCCAAACTCCGCGGGCCATCTTTTGTTTTTGGACTGTTAAATACATTTGGAACTAATTCAGCAAAATGGTGAGTTTGATTGATAAAATAAGTTGAATCGTTGCAAAATATGGAAGGTTATAATTACCTTAATGGTACCTTGCTAATTAATTTGTCCTTTGTGCGTAGTTTGGTGCTGGTGGATTTCATGGATTGTTCCACGACATTCTTCCTCCTCGTCCCTTCGTGGTCCAGTATCGCTGCTATTCTATCTCCATGTTCCCTGGTCGTGACCGTCAAGAGGTTGAGAACGGAGGAATGAGTAAGTTGAATTAATTAGCTAAGATAATAATTGTAAATCAAACAATCCAAGTAATGGCAAACGTTTAAATTTCCATTTTGTTCTTCAGTATTCCTTCCACCATCTGCTCTGGAACACCTGACAAGGCTCAATGTTGCATATCCTATGCAATTCAAACTCACTAACGTCCCTGATAACCGTCACACTCACTGCGGGGTCCTTGAATTCGTCGCTGATGAAGGAAAAATGTACATTCCTTATTGGGTAAGGAACCCCCAATCGAATATACCTACTCCATTCAAATTGCCAATTTAACTTTTATTATATATTGAAAATCATAATAACTTGCAATTTTTTTCATTTTTGTCCCTGCAGATGATGCGGAACTTGATGATTGACGAAGGGGCCACTATCCAAGTTGAAAGTGCCACTTTGCCAGTCGCTAGCTTCTCCAAGTTCGAGCCACAGTCTAGGGAGTTTTTGGATATCACCAATCCAAAAGCGATGTTGGAAAATGCCCTCAGGAACTTCGCCTGCCTTACTGCTGGGGACATGATTGCTATTCGGTACAATGACAGGATCTATGAACTTCGTGTCCTCGAAACCAAGCCTGGACCTGCTGTCAGTATCATTGAATGTGATATGGATGTAAGTTCTCATTTAATCAAATAAGTTTATTTCATGTGGTTTGAATAAATAAAACCGGCATTTCAACACTATTTCGTTTACTTTGCAGGTGGAATTTGCAAAGCCGATTGATTATGTTGAGCCAGAACCTCAGCCTAAGGTGGAGGAGCAAGAAAACGAAGAGCCTGAGCCTGTTGGAGTCTGTGATAATAGCTTTATACCGTTCCTTGGTAGTGGAAATAGGTAAGCTCTTAAAATTAATTAACTTAAACTTAAAGTCTGAATATTCATTATGGCATATCTCACATTCATTGACTTCTTCAATATTACAGGCTTGATGGAAAGTCTGTCCCGACCACATCTGTCTCTGCTGCTCAATATTCCAGCTCTCGTCGAGGGATGCCAGACACGGAATGGCGACTTGGACAGCTCACATTTGCCCGGAATATCAAGCCCATGAACAACAATGGTGATTCAAAAGTAGAGAAGAAGTTCAAGCCTTTTGGAGGAACCGGAACTGCTCTCAAGTCCAAATCCTCATCATCCAAATGATTCAGGGTAAACCTGTCCCAAGCCAAAACAACCTCCTCAACTCAATGATTAACTTAATTAGTATATTTCTATAACGTCATTGCGCATCAAATCAACAAATCAATATCATCAAAGAATCATCATTTTAAAATAGTCCTGTAGTTTTTCATACAAGCCGGTGTATTTTAACCTCTTTCTTCTCTGTGAAATATCGAAAGTTTTATTTTTTGTATAATTTTTTCATTTAAAATTCATTTATATTTGCAAAACCTTTGATTAGGTTTCAAAATTCATTGTAAACTTCGGTTGTTTTCAACTGAAAAGGTTTGGAAAAGTTTCAAAATTTTTAGTCGAAAATCCTATTTTTTATTTGCCATTTTTGATGGAATAGTGATTCAATATTGCTATATTTTAAACAGAGAGAAAGATAAACTAGTCATTCATGAGACATCTAAACCAATTAATGAATATGCTGAATTAGTACATCAAAGAAAACATGTTTTATGGAATAATAAAAAAGAAATGGTTACAGCAAGCAAAATGTAATTCAAGATTGTTGTTAAATGTGCTATTAACTTAATTCAAGTGTAGTTGTAAGTATGCAGTAATTTACAGATAAGAAACCATTAAGTTACTTTTAAGCTAAACCTTTAGACTAGAATGTAGCGTAATTACTAAGACTTAAGCAATACTACTTTTTTACTGATCAAAAAACATGCAGTGTTATCACTATTGGGACGCATCAGGTATAACGAGCAATAATACATTAATTTCATCAGTCCATTTAAAATCTTCTGAATGTGCGAACCTGGCAGTTTTTAGTTCATCCTTTTAAGAGTTAGATGTGCACTTATAATTATAAATACATAAAATTTGCCTTAGTTAATTTAATTTCCCCAATGACGTCCGTTGCAAATTAAACTTTAAAATTAAGTTAATATTTTCATTCATTCAAGTCGCAGTTATGGACATATAAATTATTCTGCAGCGCAGAAAAAACTCGCTTTTCGCTAGACAATGTCAAGAAAGACGTAATGTGTATCTGTGAAAACTCATCTTGTGTGTGTGTATATAATTATGTAAATACATATTTTTGCGCAGGTGTTCCGTTGAAAGTGTAAAAAATCATGGTTTTATTGTTATGTAACAAGATTAATAAAAAAGTACATGTCAATTTAGTGATTAAATAATTTTATTTCTAAAGAATAAAAATACGCAATATGAGCGTATACACTTTAATGAAACATTCATCAATCACCATTTTTATTAAAAATTGATGCTTAATCTTACATAAATGCAAACTTAGGGACAATTAAAATCCTGCTGTTCTTCCGCAAGTCTTTCACTTTAACTCAGGTCATGTACTTGTCGGCTATTAAGTATTATGTAATGTTGCATTATCATTTAGATTTAAAAGTCTCCATTTTCCCCTCACATAGACCAAGTTAAAAGTAGGCTAGCTTGATTATGTTCGTTGAACGGGGTTGGAGAAGGCATTGCACTAATAAAATCATTTCATTTGCTTTGAAGTAACAGAGTTCCACTTTTAATTTAATAGCTCAAGATAAGACGACTTTTATTAATGAAGGCAAGGAAAAGTAAGTTAAGACGCTGAATGATCACCGAGCCATCATAATATAACGCACATACAAAAAGACATGCTTGTATTATTATGTTTAAAAATCAATTCGAACAAAATAGATGGAAAGGAGCCAAACAATGTTCTTTCCATGTAGCTATTCACAATTTTTAATGAAAACAAAGCAATCAACCATCATTTTTCTCTGACATACTTTGTTTAATTACATTTTCGTTAAAAAGCAAAACAAACGTTGCAATTATATTTTTATCCTTACCGATTTCCCTCCTGACTTATCGTTATTGTCTCTTTTTTCGATTTCCGTATTTTTACTCTGAAAATGAAGTGGACAAATCATTTAATTTGCAGTCATCTCTGTCCTAATCAATATCCATCTTCCGTACAATGTAGTATAAAAGGACTAGCATTTTCAAAGACTTCTTCGTAGTTTAATTAAAGCCTTCAACTCGTACAAAAACCTATAAATTAGTAAGTTCAAGGAACATTTTAATTTCTTGGTCGAGGAATTGTCGAAAATCTCCGAAAATGGATTTTTTACGGATTTTTGGAGTTGTGTTGATGTTCTGTGCAGTGTACATAAGCGCAGGACCTGCCTACCCCACAACAAATTTTGACTGGGACTACCCCGTCAACTCCCCTCAACAACAGCAAGGAATTAAAAGGCGAACTCCACTGGAGACGAAGCAAGGCGGGCGAGGAATTAATGTGGGTTTTTAGCAATACAATTAAAATATAAATTACCCAAGAGGTTTTTAGACTAAATTGTTCTTTGATTTTATTAGGACCTTGTCCGTGCCCACATTTCAGAAGTGGATAAGGAAACGCAAAGCGACTGGGTATGTCAGAGTTGTTTAATTTGGGGCAATATAATAAAATTAGTTAATTGATTGTTTTAATTATTTTACCAGAAAATGGTGAAGTATATGGATGCAGAGATCAGCAAAATCTTAAGTTGCTACATTCGACTATCTTGTCCAAGGACAAGGACTGCTCGAACGATTGCCGACTGTGATGAAATCAAAGAATGGCCAGCATATCACCAAATCATGAAAATGGCTGGAATCGCAAAATATCCTTATCAGAGCTACAGCCGTAGAGTGATGGCTGAGTCCACAAACGTCGTTTCCGGGGCTGAAGGTGATGTAATTGTTGTGGATCAGTCTGGGAACACTGCTGTGGAAGAACAAGACGATGAAAGTGGAGACCAAGAAGATAATGAAAACCAGCAAGAGACAAATACTTTCCAAAGAGAGAACTTCAGACAACGGCCAAACCACAGAAGATTCCGTCGTGGACATAAACGATGGGGAAATCAATTGAATCAATTAATTTAAATGCTCCATTTATCTTCATCAACATTGTTATAATCATTAATTTTGAAGCGATCATTGTAAGCTTATGTATAATTAATTACATTGAAACTTTCTACTGACTCGATTTTCACCAGTGTATGTACAAATTCATATGAAAGACAATAATAAACCTTTTTTTATACAAACTAAACTGTTGCGGTTGTGTCTTAAATAATCCTTGAGTTTCAAAATGATTGACTTGTTTTTCATTAAACTGATCATTTTTCATAACGTCATACAGTACTACATGTGATTATGTAACTGCAGCTAACCATATCATAAAAATAGTCGGTTTGGGGCAATGCGAGACAGGTTTAATTTGCTTTTTTTAAACAGTCAACATTTTAAAAGTTAAGCATGGTTATTTTCAGCAAGGCGTTAGTTGACGTCCTTTATTATATAAGTTGATTTATGTCATTAATACTTGATTTAATTAGCTTGAAAATATTTTCTCTGGAATTCCATTACAAATGAACAAGGGAGCAAGTATGATTTATGACGTTGGCTTATGTGTTCATTCATACTGTTTAGCTTCATTATAATTTAATTTTAATTCACGTTCTATTAATATTATTATATTGAAAATAAAACGTTAAAAGATTGAAATATTCCAAAACCATATTCAATGGCATTTACAAATCAATTCCAGGATTCGTTCGATTACGCGTACTGACGTACTCATTGCCACAAGCTTGTTTTAATCTTTGCACATTTTAACTACTTTAATTCTTTCCGAATGCATTTTTTAAATATAGAGAGAAAACAAGGTCATGATTTTAATTGTTGTGATTTTAATTTACATTTTGCATAATCCAGTGATATTAAATATTTACTTGGGAGGATTTTGCGGTTAGATGGGAAGAAGTATCTTTTAATTTTGACATATTCCTAATTTTAAATGGCATGATGATGACTAAAGATGATAATGATTTGACTTTTCAGTCGAATGAGTTGAATGGGCCAGCAATATTTCTTTTGTTGGAAAAATCAATTATTTTTCTGGACTGGTATTTGCTGGTGTCCATTGTCGTCGGCCGGTGTATGCATTTGGAAAAATGGAAGGAAAAAAGAAACGGATTATTATTCCAGTTGGCTTCAAATTGTTTATTGTAGCGTCACAAATGTCAAAAAAGGTTAGGAAAAAACACTGGAAACGGGCCATGATGAAATTAGCATAGGCAAAACCTATAAAAAGAAAGATGAGGCTGTGGACCCCGAGCGTTTTCGTTCTTTTTGCATACTTCAACAAACTTCAACAAAACTAAAAGCTTTCTCTTCTAATTAGCTTCGACGGTCTCCGAAACTTTTGGAACGTCGTTGATTGATTGAAAAGATTAACTTTTTACATTCTTAAAAATGAGGTAAGTTTTTAATAAATAAGGATTTAAACAAGATTCGGGGCAATTTGAGACAAATTAAAATGCCTTTACTTCAATGCTTTTAGAACTTTCACTGTTGGAACTGCCTTGCTCTGCACTTTGCTCTATTTGAGTAGAGGCATCAACGCAGAAATCGATCAGGATGAGGTGGATACTATGTGGGAGGTAAGGACAGGCTTAAATTATTCCAAAAACTGGGATCCATATAAATGTCAAACCTCTGAACGAATTGTTGTTAAAAATCTAGGAAGCAAGGTCCTGCTACCAAGAAAAGATGATGAACTTGACAATGACCGGTGAAGGGAACTCCAGGGCCAAGCGCAGTTTGACAATGACTCCTGACGCGGAAGTTATGTCCGAAAATAACAATATCTACCACATTTACGAAACCTTAATGATGAAAAAGTGCGCTTAAGACCTCCATTAAGACTTGTTTAAAATATTAAATTCTGTCGAAAATCAGACAATTGTTTAATTATGTTTAAATATTTAGACATAATTTGACTAAACGACAAGTAGACCAAACGCAGACCCCTGCAGCTTGTCAACTTCCCCGTTTCAACTGCAACGGCGCAGCGCAAGCTCGTTACAGGAATATTGACGGAACTTGCAATAATCTCAGGAATCCAATGTGGGGCTCCAGAAACCATCCCTTCAACCGCGTTGCCCGTCCTGCTTACGAAGATGGAAGGAATGAGCCAAGGGGAAGGTTCAACTCCTATCTTCCCAACACTCGATGGATCAGTACAAACGTCCATTTTGATAGCAACCCTGTCAACAGGTTTGTGACGAACATGGTACCACAATTTGGACAATTTGTTGATCACGACATTAGTAAGAAAACAAAATTATCTCATTTTACCCCTTCTGAGAAAATTCAAATTAATTAACCTTTAATTTTTAAAAACGTTTTAGCATTAACACCAGAAGCAAGTAAGTGGAGATTAAATAGTTACCACTATCAATTTTAATTGTTTTTGATCTGTGTTTATTATGAAATGACTGTAATTAAACTAGGTAGCCAGTGTTGTCAAAATCCAAATAGTAATGTTGATTGCTGGGCAATTTCAATTCCAAGTAAGATAATTAACTATATAAATCAATTTTTCTTGTTAATTACAACGGAAGGCTTTAATTTATTAATAAAACTTGTTTTATTTTTTTTTTCAAGGAAACGATCCATTCTATTCCACTCTCAGACCTCCCCAAACATGCATGGATTTCACTAGGTCCACAACCTGCTCTAATGGAGGAGTTCGTGAACAAGTGAACGCCATCACGGCCTATATTGACGGCTCCCAAATCTACGGCTCCGATCCAACAAGGACTCAACGGTTAAGGTCTTTCCAGGGAGGTCGCCTTGCTACCAATCCATCTTTGAACGGTTTCCTCCCAACTGGAGCTTCCAGGAGTGTCCAAGTTTCCGGTACATTTGTTGCTGGAGATGATCGTATTAATGTGATGCCTGGATTGGCTGTCATGCACAACGGTAAGTTAAGCAATCAATCCAAGAGTTAAGCAATTATCGCTCAATTAAATTACCTTGTTTCGTTTTAGTTTGGCTTATGGAGCACAACCGCATTGCTGCAGAATTCCAACGAATCACCGGCTCCAATAATGACGAGCTCATCTTCCAGGAGACTAGACGTGTGATTATTGCCCTTCTCCAAAACATCGTTTACTCTGAATACCTTCCTCTTGTACTAGGACCAAATGCCATGAACGAATACAACTTGAACTTGCCAAATCAGGGCTTCTCCCAATACAATGAGCAAACGGATGCCAGCATTTTCAACAGTTTTGCTACAGCAGCTTACCGTTTTGGACATTCCATGGTTGCTGGTATTGTTAGGCTCATTGCAGGAAATAACGCAGTGGCTGGATCATACAACATCCGTGATAACTACTTTGATAGCCGTCAGGTAACTTATAAAAATCAGCATTTCAACATAGTCAACCGTTGTTTAAATTATTAATTTGATATCGCTTCCAGATTACCAGGAACAATGGCCAAGGCTATGACATGATTTTGAGATCTTTAATGACTCAAAACGCCCCAGAAATGGATCGTCATGTAAGCGACGGTCTCACCAATTTCCTGTTTAAGACTTCTACCCAAAACTTTGGTGCTGACTTGGTAGCCCGTAACATCCAACGTGGAAGAGACCATGGTCTCCCTTCGTACAATGTTTACCGTCAACTCTGTGGCCTTACCTCCCTCACCACCAACTGGAACAACCGTCCGCAAGAAATCAACCAAAATGTTTGGACCGCCCTGGCCAACACTTACAATAGGAATACACCTCTGGATATTGATTTGTTCACCGGAGGATTATCCGAAATGCACGCTAATGGAGGTCTTACCGGACCAACCTTCCAGTGTTTGATGGCTGTCCAATTCCAAAGGTTGAAGGATGGTGATCGCTACTTCTTCACTCATAGGACTGGACCTTATTCATTCACTCAAAATCAAATTACAGAGATCAGGAAGCAAAAATTGAGTGACATTATTTGCAGAAATAGTCAGCAGCAGGATGCTCCTCAAAATGCATTTGTGATACCTTCCCAAAGGTAAGATTTTTTGCCTAATGCATTTTATATAATAAAGCTAAGAAAGACTTAATGAAATTATTACTTATTTTACAGCAATCCAACCGTGCCATGCCGCAACAGAGCGCCCATGGACTTGCGAGTTTTTCTTAACTAAATGAATACAAAAGAATGTCAAATCATTATTTTTTTCAAGACTTTATTTTTTCTTAAATTGGCATCATATTAAAGAGTAGAATGACAATATTAATAAACTTAATGACTTTTTTCCTGAGAAATTATAGATATCGACACAATAATGTTCATTTCTTCTGAAACAAGATTATTTAGGTAACTATTAATATAAGCATAATAAGCATAATGACTGAAGAATAACTATTTTCAGGGTAATTTACAAAATACACACAAATGACATTTTGCTTTCTAAAGATAATCGTTTAGTTTCTATAATCGAAATGCTACTTTGACGGAAGTTTTTTTTACTTTGGCTTAGTTCCATATCCATGTTCATATACAAAAGGGAACTTTTCTTTCCCCTCTGCTTCAATCCATTCATTGAACTTTGCATTTTCTTCAGTTCCCAGATAGTTCTTCCAGTCTCCAATCTTCCCCTTTCGCATGAACTTGGACTCCCCTTCGTTACGGAATCCAATTTCATCCCAATGAGAATAGTTCACGGATGCGTTTTTAGACATGTTTTCAAAACTAGTGTGCTCCGCCAATTGACGAACCTCCTCTCGGCTTAATGGCTTCCCGAGAAAGTTTGCAATGCGCTGTAGTAGAAAAAGTAGGACCAATGATCAGTCAAAATATAACTACAAAATAAATCCCTTAATTAAAACAATTATTCTAATGAAAATGCTCACCTGAATAACTTCTTCAGGATCCATAGTCAACTCTTCGTAAGTGACAACAAGGACCTTTGGATCTTCCTTACGTTTAGAGTAGCCAGCAACATGATCGAAGTATGGACAATACGGAACTAGAAAAAGTGAATATTGTACATATATTTTAGCTATAACCCTCCCTCAATGTTTAGTTAAATGCAATTTTTCTACATAAAATAAGTCAATAACTAAATCGAATCTTGTCTTACTCTCGTCCTTCTCAAACTTGGCCAAAAAGTCAAAGAAAGAGCCACTGAAGCTAGATAGCGCAAACATTCTTGAGAAATGATAATAAGAGACGACAGTGTCCTTTGGGTTCCTCACAATGTAAATGATTTTAGCGTTGTTAATTGTGTTCGGGAGGAAATCATAAGGCAAATGAGTCTTAATCAATCGTGGAGCAGGCATTTTCTCAATTGAAGATAAGCCAGGGTAAGGATACTCCAAGAACGGAAAGCGACTCTCCATTACTTGTTTACTAGCAGCTTCAAAATTCAAACCGTTGTTAATAAGGTAGACGATTTCTTGAAGCCAAGTAGTTCCTAAAACAGTCATATAATGAATCAGTCCACAGTCCATGGCATGATTGAACTAGTTTTGAATTACAATGTGTACCTGCTTTAGGAAAACTAGCAACAATAATGTCATCTTCTTTGATCTTGAAATTCTTTATCTTTGCAATAGTTCCATCTTTAACAATCGAAGCTGGAAGAACCACCCTGGTCCCAGTCTCGGGCATTTCATAAAGACAGAATTGTCGCTCAGATCCTTTGAATAAGCCATCGTCATTCAAGAACTTGACATGCTTCAAGTTATTTGCAAGCTCGTCCCGTTTATTACGACGAGAGTATCCAACATAAGCCAAAACAGACACGAACATCCCAGTTGACAAGACCTTCTTCAATCGACGGTACTGAATGGTTTTTTGCTCAGCCTTGTCCTCATATTCTTGATTCTTCTCTTCATCGTAGTCTCCACCGTCAAACTTTTCCGGAGCTGTTTGTCCCTCTGCGCCATAGAATGTCTGCGATGGCGTGGTTTTGGGTTGCTTCAGTGAAGACATCCTGTAAAATAAAACATCAATCACTCAATCCTTAACAGTACCAATTTAAACACATTATTTGAGCAGTTATTACCAGGCTCGTCCGAGAAGTACTTGTGGCTTGAATTGAGACCAATGCAATCCCCCATTCATCAACAATCCCCGACAAACACTAAACCTATAACAAAACATAAATATAAAACAATTAACAATTTCCCCAAGGTGACCACAGTAAACTTTTTACGGTGCTTTCTTACGGTATTAAGGAACCCATCCTTGCCTTTGCCATATTAACTTGTAACTCTTCCAAAAAAGGAGCTCCACTTGACAAAATTAATCAAAATTAAATTAACAATTAAACTCCTCACTCAACTGTTTTCTCATAATTAGATGTCAGTAAACAAAAACAAAAAACCTTATCCTAAACCCCTACCCCGTATCACAAAAAGAGCAGATGATAAACAATTTCCCGCAAAAAGTCTCACACTACCCCAATCAGAACAGCCTCAATGGAATGCATACATTGCATATTGCATAGTCATCATCATCATGCTCAGGGGGATCCAGACGCAGCGTCCAACACGAGTAAGAAAACGGAAAAAAACATGGACGGGATATGATTTAAGGACATTAACTGGAGAGCATGCCTTTCCTCCGTACCGTTCAATGCTGAACCAGTGGCTATCCCGCCAATGCTTTTGAGCCGGAATCATTTGAGCAAAAAGCTGCAGAAAGATGCCAAAAATACATTAAAAGCACTACGTACAGAGTGCATTTAACAGCACAAAATGCTGGAGCAAAAGCGCGAGTCAGCTTCGAACAAAAATTGTTTACAAAAATGTTTTAAAAGTAAAATTAATTTAACTTTTAATTAACTTAACGCTTAATTGTGGTTTAATTGTACCACGTTGATGAATAATTAGCTTTTATAAAGCTTACTCCGTTTGGAGGTATAAAAAAGACAGTGCTTTGTTTTTTGGGAAGGCGTTCCTAAATAAAATTGAAGATTCTACCTTCATTATATATTTTCTTAATTTAAACTGACAATTAACTTTATATCCGTGACAGTTGCTAGTGACAAGTTAATTGAACTTTTATTTAATTGTCGTACATTTCAATCGTAAGGTTTTTTAAAAGAACCTAAAGCAATTGCTACGTATGAATTTGAATAATTTATAGTGCAAATACACGAATGAAGGAGGAAATGGAAATAGGATGAATTATGCGGAAGTTAAGTTCCTTATTTCGTTCAAAATTTTTTGATTCGTGGCAAAGGATAAATCACTATCAATCAGCATTTGTCCAAGACTATCATCATCAACAAGTTGAGGAGGATGTAGATGACGATGACGACTTGTTTTATTCTCGAGGAGGAGGTGGGGAACATAGGACAAGCACTCAGATTTACATGGACTCGATGCACATCTTTATGATGACTTTATATTGGACTTATCTTCTTATACGATTCCATCGAATTTAAACCAGTAGTAGTTTAAATCAATCACCATGAGTGGGTTACCACCACAACCGCCGCATCCGATTACCCTCCCTAGCTCCACTTCGGTTCCTGTACCCGGAGCCATTCCCCCAACTTCTATTTTAATAACACCAAAGATGGAGATTGACCAGGGACAACTGCTTCAACTTGGCCTGCCCCAGCAGCCCTCTGCAGCCACCGCTGCTGTGGCTGTGCAACCCCCACCCTCCCACCGAACCCCGATGGAGGAATGGATGATGCTCATTGTTAAATTTGATGAGAGGTTCACAGCCGAAGACGTGAGACTGAAATGCCTTCAAGACTTGATGGAACAAATCGATCAGATTTTGGCTCATCCTCAATACTCCACTTTTCTTGATGGTGCAATGCCACGACTGCTCAGATATTTAGAAAACTACGAGCCAGAATTCATTCAAGAGTCCTTGAGGCATCAATGTCGTAAACTAATTGTGGAAATAATTCACCGTCTCCCTTCCAACGAGGCTTTAAGGCCCCATGTACGTAGCATTGTGTCCTCCATGTTCAAAAACGTTGAGATTGATAATGAAGAGAACGTTGTGAATTGTCTTCGTGTTATCATCGAGTTGCATAAACAGTTTCGACCGCCACTCACGTCGGAAACGCAACAGTTTCTTAATTTTGTCAGAACTGTGTTTCGGGAGATTCAAAATAAACTTGATAAGCTGTTTGAGCAAAAACACGTGCTCAAAGTAAAGGAAACGACTGAATTGGCGTTGAAGCCGTATCTGGAGGAAATATTTATAATCACCCCTGTGCAAAATACTACAGTTGCTGAGAAAGCTAAAAATCTGATTCCCAAGTCATCGAATTCGTTGAAAGTTCTCCAGGAGCTTCCAATCATTGTTGTTTTGATGTACCAAATTTACAAACAAAACGTGCAAAATGAAGTGGCTGATTATATTCCTGTGATCATTACTACCATCTCTCTTCATCCCACTGATGCTCAACGGTAAAAAAATATTGTATTTCTTAAATATTTCATTGAATAATTATATTTTTCTATTTAAATTGATTTTAATTTTTGTTTTGCTATTCACAGAGTTAGTCCGAACTTTAACAAAGAAATCCTTGTGGAGTTCATGTCCGCCCAAGTAAAAACTCTTTCGTTTCTCGCGTATATCGTGAAACTATACCAAGACGTGGTTCTCCAACACAGTGGCCTCCTCGTGGTAGGATTCATCAATTTATTGAAATTTTGTCCACCTGAGGTATCCTGTCTCCGGAGAGAGCTCTATATCGCCGCAAGGCACATTCTCAACACTGAACTTCGCTACAAATTTGTACCTTACATGGAGAAAATGCTGGACGAAGACCTAATTGTTGGTAGAGGGTGGACAGTTAATGAAACGATGAGACCAATGGCTTATAGTACGCTTGCAGATCTTACACATCATGTTCGACAACATCTTTGCCTTTCTGATCTGATTCGAGCAGTACTATTCTTTTCCTGCCAAGTACATGACGAAAGTATCACTCTTGGAATTCAAACAATGTCAATTAAATTAATTTTCAATTTGGTGGACAGTATAAGACACAAATCTGACTCTGAAGGGGGTGGAATTGGGAGAGAGATTTTGTTGAGAATGCTGGACGTGTTGGCATACAAGTTTAAAACGATTGCTTTGGTACATTTGCCCCATTACTATGATAAGTTCAATAATGAAGTAAGTGCTGGTGTGACATCAAAAAGACCGTCCATATCGGCCGAAGGGGGCTTGGAGTCTAGCCCAAGTTCTTCCATTGGGGGCGGTGGGGATGAACTCACAAGATCCTCCAGTTTGAGTGGGAGCTCCAGTGATATAATGAGTGCGAGTGGAGGAAGTATTGGTGGGGGAAGTGGGAACGGTAGTGCGGAGAAAGATCCTTTGAAAAAGTTTGGATTTCCTGCCTCAGCAGTAAATAATTTTTCGCTATCCGATAGCAGAACTCTTGTAAAAACTCTTGTATGTGCAGTAAAAACAATTACTTGGGGTATTCATAATAGTAAACCAATCAGTAATAATCCAGCACTGGATAACCAACAGCAAAATGCGAACAAGCCTTTTACGCCTAGAGAAATAGAAATTTACATTGAACTGATGAAATGGGGACTGAAAGCACTAGAAATTTATGCGGTGACCCAACCTCAAGTTGGGACTAATGGATCTGTTACAGTGGTCCCTCAAAGACCAATTAATCCGCATGGAGTAAGGTCAAAAGAAGAAAAAGAAGTTTTGGATCATTTTGGTTCAGTGGTAAGTAATTTTTAACATGTCAGTTTACTTGAATTCCCCTTTTTATAGATAGAACATTTAATATAAAAATTTAAATTTAAATTGTAATTTTCTTTCATTTACAGTTTCAAAATTTAAACCCTTACACCTTTCGAGAACTATTCACAGTCTGCATCGATATTTTTGTGGAAAGAACTGGAGAAAACCCCGCTGTTCAACTTTTAGCAAATAACCTTCTAGCAAATATGAATACTTCCCCAATTTTCGCAACCATTCTTGTAGAATTTCTCCTGGAGAGGATGGACGTGATGGGAAAGGAAGACACAGAAAAAGGTGCATTATACCTGAAACTATTCAAGCTAGTGTTCGGTTCTGTGAGCCTCTTTCCAGCTGAAAATGAACAAATGCTCCGTCCCTATCTTCGTGACATTGTCAACAAAGCAATGGACTTTGCCAGAAGTGCTAAAGACCCATTCAATTATTTCTTACTCTTACGTGCCCTGTTTCGTTCAATTGGAGGAGGAAGCCATGATCTCCTTTACCAGGAATTTCTCCCCCTACTTCCAAACCTTCTTCAGGGACTGAACGGCCTACAGTCTGGACTTCATCGACAACAAATGAAAGATCTTTTCGTTGAGCTTTGTCTTACCGTTCCTGTCCGGCTTTCAAGTCTTCTTCCATACCTTCCCCAACTTATGGATCCTCTAGTTTCCGCTCTAAACGGATCTGCTCCACTAGTTAGTCAAGGTCTGAGAACCTTAGAACTTTGCGTGGATAACCTTCAACCTGAATTCCTCTACGAACACATTCAACCCGTACGAGCAGATCTAATGCAAGCTTTGTGGAAGATTATGCGAACTCCACACGAAGGTTCTCCAATGGTAGCTTTCAGAATCCTCGGCAAATTTGGAGGAAGCAATAGAAAAATGCTTGTTGAGCCTCAAAAACTTGAATATTTGGATAAATCCAGTCCAGGACAATGTCTCGTTCTTCAGTTCCTTGATCACAAGAATCACATCGCCCTGCCACTCGACAAAGTTGTGGAAACTGCTGTTAGAACTTTGAGGTTAATCCAGGCATTCCCAAATGGGACACCTGGTCCAACGCCTACCGACTTTTATTATAAAAAGCAAAGCTGGGAGTTTCTGAAGGGCTTTGTTTTAGCATCTTTGGGAAGGGAAGGGGAAGGACGGTTTATTCAAAATAAGCTTCTTCTTCACGGGAAAATGTCGGATAGTACGGGTGCTGGAATTGGCGTGGAGGGAGTCCAACCCCAAGCAGACGAAAAATGTAGGGAAATCCTTGTTACTGCACTTACTGGCTGGGTGATTGCCACCACTGTGAATGAGATCAGAAAGGATGTTTATTTTAATTTGACGCAAATTTTAAGACATTTGGCGATGGTTATGACTGCTCAGCAGGCAGGACCTTTTGCTGATAAAATTGTACCACATCAAATGGATCCTTATGTCATTTTTGACGCATTATTCATTGCATTGGGTTGTGAGGAGAAAGACTTGAGAAGACCTGTCCTATTTTCTCTTAGCGTTCTCATGAACTGTGTTATTCACATCGTTCATTCTAAGGAACGGGTAAGTTCAATTAGTTCCAATTTTAAATGCATTTTCTGTATTAATTTATAAGTATATAATAATCATTTATATTTTTACTGCTTTCTAGGCATTTTCTTTGCCAATGATGGAGTACATCACGGATAAAATGTGCAGTTTATGTTACGAACGTGCTTGGTACGCTAAAATGGGAGGATGTGAAGCCATCGGTTTCTTCCTAGAAAACGCTTCCCTTCGCTGGGTTCTCATGAATCATCTTCACGTTCTCAAAGCTCTGCTGTTTGTGTTTATTGATCTGTATGGAGAAGTATCAGCAGGAGCAATTGACGTGGCAAAGGATAACATCACAAAGCTAATCAGACTAGCTTGTACCACAGTAATGGACGATGAGTTAGGCCGAATGAGAGGAAATTGTTTGAATACGCTGGCCTTAGAATTTTCAAAACGTCTAACAAGCCCAACAAATCATGTTCGGGAGCAGTGCATGAGAGGACTTGAGCTTTTGGCGCAACTTCAAGGGAAATCGGTATCAGCTTTGATGGAACCCCACAGAGAAGTCCTTGTGGACATGATACCTCCAAGAAAACACTTAATTCGGCACCAGTCCGTACAGTACCAGTTGGGAATCCTGGATGGCAATGCTTTCTGCTTAAGTCTTCGTCCTAGACTTTTCTCTTTAGATATGAACATCTCAGAGCACAAAGTATTTATGCAAGAGTTGCTCCTTCTTGGAGAAGCTGACGACGCAGGTTTGACAAAACTCCCTTGTTACAAGCTTGCTCCAAGTGTTGTTCCTCCAAAGAAAGCTGTGATGAGCGTTTTAGCTTGTCTCACAGAAGTTCCAGCCCAAAGAAACAAAATCATCAGTATTTTTCTCCGTAATCTCAGCTCAACGACTTCTCCAGAAATTCAAAAGCATGCATTTGAATGCCTCAAGAAGTTTACAGAAAACGACCCAATTAGTATGGAAGTTCAAACTGCAGCAATTCGTCCCGTCCTTACGCAAATGACTCAGTTGAGGACTGTAACAATTCCAGTGCTTTCTCAACTCAGCTATCTATATCAATTGTTCCCAATGGCTATTCCTGATAAAGTTTGGGACACGCTCGTACAAATTTTCAAGAAATTCCTGGAACTGGCCTTAATGAGCTTCCAAAAGCAACCAAGTCGTTCTGGATTGCATGAATTAAAGCTCTGTGTTGCTATCCTGGACTGCTTTCATCTTCTGCAGAACAATGCAACAAGATTCATCGAACCTGTTTGCCGTCTCTGTATGCAAGGAGAGAAAGCGCTTTCTTTAAGTCGAGGTAATCCGTTGAGAAAGCCATTAATGAAGTTCCTTTTGAAGCACCCAGATGAATATTTAAACGTAGTCTTGGCTCCTCCCCATATTATGCAACCGGAATGGACTCGATTTTTCATTTACTTTATTAAGCAACCTGACGCTGCACCTCTTCGCCAATCCCTGATGAACAATCCTTCCCGTTTGATAACTTGGATGAATGTAGCAAATCATCCAACAGTTTCTCTTCATTCTCAAGGAGTTGTACAGAACTACCAACTGAAACCGGATGAGCAAGAGGATATTCAATTCTTAGCTATTAAAACCATGATGGTTCTTAACACTTTTGACGAAGATTGGATTCTCGGCGTTGGACAAAACAGGGGAGAAGTTGTACAAGCCCTGAAAGGTCTTTGGTGTAGCCCCAGCTACCAATACAAATGCTCCTCTAAGTTTATGACGACAATTGATGCAAGCATGTTGAATCCAGAAATTCCTGGACAACCACAAACCCCAAGTACGGAAAAACTAATAACCAAGCTGAGAATGCAGAGATGGAAGGAGCCAAACATGGTGGTAAAGCTTCTGCTCAGCTACTATATGAAAAACAACACAGACTTTGACATGCTCTTCCAACTCTTACGAGCGTTCTGCGGACGTCCTCTTCTTCACTATCATTATTTCAGAGACTTTTTAGAAAAAACAGTTCCAAGGTATTCAATAGTATGGAAAAGACAAGCGTTCTTTGAGTTCCGAAGAGTCTATAAAGATCCAAATGTGGAGGATGAACTCAAAGCAAAGATTATCCAGTATGTGCTTATACCTTGTTTCTCCTACTGTTTCGAGAGGGGACAAAACAGTGAGCTAATTGGGTGCCCTCCAACCCAGGAATATGAAACCAGTCCTGATTCACTTGTAAACATTTTGATCAATGAGATTATCCCTCAGAAGGCTGAAGAACCCGTTAAGGACCACGTGAGAATTTCCTTGTGCCAGCTTTGTTGTTTATTCTTGGACCAAGCGCCTAATCATGTTCACGACAACACCAGCAAGAAACAAGGGGAGAAATTAAAGAAACTTGTGACTTTTGCATGGCCAACTTTAATGTTTAAGTCTTGTGTGGACGCGAGTGTTAAATACTACGGGCATTTACTACTCAGTCATATCGCTTCGAAATTCAACATCAACAAGAGGATAGTCCTCCAAGTGTTTCACAGTTTGCTTAAAGCATCTGTACAAGAGGCAAAAGTTGTGGTGAAACAAGCTTTAGATATTATCACACCCGCAGTTCCCTTAAAGATGGAAGATGGAACTACAATGCTTATACACTGGACAAAGAAACTTCTACTCGAAGAAGGCTACTCCATGGGACAATTGATTCACCTTGTCCAGTTAATTGTCAGACATTGGAAGGTTTACTATCCTGTAAGACACGGTTTAATTTCCCATTTAATTCACGCAGTGAATCGTTTGAGCTTTACTCCTTCGTCAACAATGGAACACAAGAAGCTGGCAGTGGATGTGGCTGAAGTTATTGTGAAATGGGACTTGGAACTGATGAAAAATGAAGGAATTGGGTTTTCTGCAGCATCAGCGGCTACCACAACAGGTTTTGCTGGAGTAGGTCCTCTTGGCGCTTCTCTTACCAAAACGGAGGATGGAGGAGCTTATTCAGAAGTGAAGAAAATAAGGAGAAGTTCAGGCCCAACAATTCTAGCTTCTTCCACAAGTAAACAAGCCATGGAAGCTATTCATAACAGTCGGAATAATCCTTTGGATTCTCAAAACGTCGAGTCTGTGATGAATTTCTTAATAAGGATGGCTTGTCACGTTAACGAGCCAAACTCTACGGGACAGGGATCACCTGGAGAAATGCTGTCAAAGAGGTGCATAGCGTTAATCAAACTGATACTGAAACCGGATATTTGGCAAGATCACTTAAACAAGGTTAAACTAGGCTGGATGGATAAAACCTTGTCAAACTTGGAACCCAACCAAGTCGCGTACCCTAACGCCTGTACGGCATTGGAACTCCTTTCGTATATTATTGGAATCATGTCAAAGGAAGTTGTCCTAGATAACATGAAGATGCTCCAAAAGGGAATCGTTAATTGCATGAATTCGCAACACCGTCAAGTTATCAAGGCTGTGCACAACTTAATGACTCAGCTTATGTCCCTTTTCCCTTCAGAATTCCCTGGGGGAGCGACAAATACATCGTCAAATGTTCCCAAATTTGACGAGCTGGATCCACTTTACACAAGTGTAAGTAAAGTTGTTTACGAAGGACTGAATACTTACGATAAAATGTCAAATGCAGCGCCACAGTCCCTCCTTGGAGCCCTGATGATGCTCAAAGCTGCCTGTTCAAATAACGCGAGTTACATCGATAGACTTATCGGACCATTTATGAAATGTCTTCAGAAATTAGCAAAGGAGCATCTAAATCCATCCTCACAATCCGACCAGAGTATTGCGACAGAGTTGCTAACGTCATCCTTGGATTTGGTGAAGAACCGGGTGGGTGTGATGGGAGTTGAGATGAGAAAGAACTTTATTGGAACGATTCTTGTAGGTTTAATTGAGAAATCTATGGACACGAAAGTGCTACAAACGATAATAAAAATGCTGGAGGATTGGATGAAAAACAAGAACCCTGTCGTAGTTAATCAAGGGCCTAGCATAAGGGAGAAATCAATTCTTCTTGTTAAGATGATGCAAAACGTGGAAAAACGTTTTCCTGGAGACGAAGAACTCACCGCAAGTTTCCTTGAATTGATCAACTTTATTTACAGAGATGAGCAGTTGAGAACAACAGAGCTAAATAGTAAACTAGAGCCCGCCTTCCTAAGTGGGCTGAGATGTTCACAGCCAGAAATTAGGGAAAAGTTTTTCCAAGTTTTTGACGGAAGTATTAAACGAAGACTGTACGAACGATTGTTGTATATTCTCTGCAGCCAGAATTGGGAGGCAATGGGATCTCATTATTGGATTAAACAATGTATTGAGCTTCTTTTCACAACTGTCCTAAGCACCAAGGTTGAACTGATTCCGAAGGAGTCTCACATTGTTACAGTGAGCCAAGGCTACACACTTTTAGAGATGGATAAGAAAGATCAATTTGTAAAGTTCGATCCGGACGTGACCTCTGAGCCGAAGGAACATGAACTACCATTCCTTCAACAATTGGAAAAGGATATTGATTACTTACAAAATTGTGACGATAGTGATGAGACGGTTCTGCATGAAGCTGTTACGAGATTGGAAGATGCTTTCATGAAAGAAGGATGGACCGAACCGAGTCATGCGTATGCCAACGTGAAAGTGATGATGGACAAGGAAAAAGACTTTGCAAACACGGTAAAGTCCATCAATGTGATCAGTTTAATTAAGCCTATGGTACAGCTTTGCCATTTAGATACGGAATTGGCGGAATCTATTTGGATTAGCTTTTTCCCACGGGCTTGGAAAATTCTAAGTGAGAAACAACAGTTAGCTTTGGCAAATGAAGCGGGACCATTCCTATGCTCTGGTGTGCATGTTCTTCAACAGCATTGTAACCCTTCTGCGCTTAACACTTTTGTGGAGGCGATGTGTCAATGTGTTCCTGCCATTCCTTTAAAACCGTAAGTAATCTTCATTACCTACTCAATTATTTAAGTAATCTTATTTTATATCTGGTGATTATTTTTTTACAGGAGCGTTATTTATTATCTTGGGAAAACTCACAATTTGTGGCATCGTATGGCCCTACTCCTGGAGCAATTAGCTTTCGACACTTGCCCCTCTCCATTCATAAAAACAAAGAAGGAACCGGTAACCGGAGACTGTTATGATTTCGATGCTTCCACAGCAGGCTCCAGTAACGGGAACACAACGGGAGGTCCCTCCGCCACTGGAAGTCAGGCTGCAGCCATGATTCCAGAAGTTCTTGACGCTCTCTCCGATCTCTATGCTCAACTTCGTGAAGATGATCTGTGGGCAGGTCTTTGGCAAAAACGAGCCAAATATCCTGAAACAACCATCGCTATAGCTTTTGAACAACAAGGCTACTACGAAAAGGCCCAAGGAGCTATTGAACTTGCAATGAGCAAGGCTCGTGAAGACTTTTCAACTTCATTTCCAGCAACAGCACAAATCGGGGAGGTGAGGTTGTGGGAAGAACATTGGTTAAAGTGTGTGAAAGAGCTGAATCAATGGGACATTATTCAAGAATATTGTTCAAGTAAAGCAGGGAGCAACGCTTTAATGGTTTTGGAAGCTTCTTGGAGAAACGGTAATTGGGCAACAGCAAAAGAAGCTCTTTCAAACGTAGAGCTAGCTTGTCCTCGGGAGCACGCTTGGAAACTTCATCTTTACCGTGGATACTTGGCTGTTTGCTCACCCGAAGAACAAAACCTGAGCATTGTTGAACGTTACGTGGACGGAGCTCAGAATCTCTGTATCAAAGAATGGAAAAGACTCCCGGCTCTGGTAAGCAACGCCCACATTGGCGTTCTCCAGGCTACTCAACAAGTTGTGGAGCTTCAAGAAGCGATGATAATCCATCAATCCATGCTCGCCAACCGAAGTGGCGCTCTTCATGAGATGAAATCTGTAGTAAAAACTTGGCGAAATCGACTCCCTTGCATTTCCGATGATTTAAGCCATTGGTCGGATATCTTTAGTTGGAGGACACATCATTATCAATTTATTGCGAGCCATTTTGCCGAGCAGATGAGCGCAAGTGGAAACACGCCTGGTGCCATCGTCCCGGTCACTCAAGCAGGAGGTGTTGGAACAACTGTGGCGGCCGGAGCCACTCCTACCGCTGGACCAAGCGAACACACTGGAAGCAGCAATCAAACTATGCTCGGAGTTCATGCTTCAGCACAGGTTCACATTCATCATTTAAGTGTCCACCAAGTATGCCAGGTCTGTATTTGCTAACCAAGAATGAACCAAATAATTTCCAAAAACAAAATCAATCACAAAAGATAATCATAATTAATCATTAATAATAATAATACATAATTAGTTAATCCACTTCTCGTCTCATTCTTATCGTCCCCCGTATCAAAACCAAATTATTTTTCTTATGAATGGTAAAAGTATTTATTTTTGTGTAATGATCGTTCGTTGCATAAACTTTTAAATGTTTATTTTAAAAACGCATTTAAATCAATCAGTAATTTTTGACAAAAAACAATGTGAATTGATTGCACATCACTCTTAATACGGACACTCGGTATGTGTGTCGTTTTATGCGTGAAGTATTTTGAATTATTATCACCGTCCTGATACATTACTTATGAAACCTATATATTATACGTAATTATTATCTTTAAAAAGTATTTATATTGATCGTAACCCTCCCAATTCTTTTTTATCTTAAATGGATTTAATTATAAATTGGCTTAAGAACTGTCAATTAACAGCATTGGTGATGATCATACTTTTATTTTCATTATTGGTCCCAAAGACAAACTCAAAGAATGTTTTAAACATTTTAATAGAATGTTACTTATGAGATTTTTAAAAATTACAGTCAGAATTTATGATTATGCAATTGCATAAAGTTAATGCAGGACAATTTAAAAGTAGGGACAAAAATCAGTGGATTGTTTTATAAAGAACCCCTTGTGGTAGGTTTGTACTTACAATTTGTTTGTGTGCATTCATTGTTGTATTATTATATATTTATCTTAATTACGTAATTGGATTGATCTGTTTAAAAATATAGTACGAAATAATATATGTGTCCATAAATGGAATGGTTAGCCAGCACAGAAATCGGCAGTAATGTTTTTCAATATATTTTTAAAATGTTTTTCAAAGCCTTTTGCTACTCTTTATTTAAGTTTTCATTTTTCAAGTATTTTTCTTGAGCTTATGATTAATGTAGTTTCTATCCATTTCTTTGTTAAGTACGGCTTAATGAAAAGATAATTTGCTTTGGGTTATGCTTTAAAACTATGTCGCAAAAATGGTTGTGTTCACCAAGTCATTTGTATAATTAGTTTAGTTCCAATTAATTTTTTCACAGATTACTAACTATTTAATAATGCGATCACAGTCGGTATTTATTTACTAAAAACGCTAATTAAATTTGCTTGTACACGAAGCCTTTAACTTGGTTTTGGTATCTTCTATTGCTTTTTTGTAATACTAATGATGTGTTTGATGCATCCAGTTGCGCGTAAAGTAATTTTGATAGGGCTTTATTTCCCTTTTTTTTCAATTTGCGAACGCCTTCAAGTTGTTTAAGAAGGTGGAATACCACCCCTTTCCTTGTAAGTTTTGTAACAATTTTATTGCAAACGGTAATTGGTTGATTTGGCTGTTGTAATTACTTTTCACTGCTTGCTACTGCATGAACCGTTATGGAAAATAGTAGATTTTTTGCTTGTAATTATAGTCTTTGCCTCAAAAGTGTGTATAGTTTGCTGTTAAGTATTATCTCTTTTTATAAATCTTTTCTATCTTTTACAAAAAAATGTTATATTAATGGAAATAATATTTTTGTATTTTTTTATCCCTTCTCCTTTTCCCCACTTTTCTAGGCAATTTGTCATTTTGGTAAAATTGCTCGTAAACACAATCTTGTTGGAGTGGCTTTGGAAACCCTTTCCAAAATATATGCCATCCCTAGCGTTCCAATCGTGGATTGTTTCCAGAAGATTAAGCAACAAGTAAAATGTTACATTCAGCAAGCTCAAATCCTTGGGAGGAATGAGCTGCAGGAGGCTCTTGAAATTGTGGAATCAACAAATTTGAAATACTTTTCAAAAGAAATGACTGCCGAGTTTTTCTCACTGAAAGGACTGCTATTAGCTCAAATTGGCAGATCCGACGAAGCAAACAAAGCGTTCTCCGCTTCTTGTCAGCTACACGACACCTTAGCAAAGTCATGGGGGTATTGGGGAGACTACCTAGAAAACTGCTTTGTTCGGGATCCTCGTCAAATGCATATAGGAATTTCGGCAGTGACTGCATTCATGCATGCTTGCAGACACCAAAATGAACCAAAGAGTAGAAAATACGTTGCGAAGATTCTTTGGCTGTTGATGTACGACGATGAGAAAGGAACTTTATCTGACGCTGTGGATAAATACTGTTTGGGAATGCCAGCCATCCAATGGCTTCCTTGGGTTCCTCAACTTCTTTCGTTGCTTGTGAGAAACGACGGGAAAATGGTGATCAACGTTTTGAATCAAGTTGGAAGAATGTACCCACAAGCAGTCTACTTCCCCATGAGGGTTCTTTACTTAACTTTGAAGATTGAGCAGAGGGAAAAGGTGAGGAATGCGGAGTTGGCTGCACAAGCTGCTCAACAACAACAACATCAACAAGGTCATGGAAGTCTCACTCAAGATGGGACGGTGACCAGTGCAGGGGATAAAACAACACCAGCGCCTCCAGAAGCTACACCTTCTCCGATGAAGGCTACTCCTTCAATGTGGCGTTGTTCTAGGATAATGCACATGCAGAGAGATCTTCATCCCACCATATTATCCAGCTTGGAAGGAATTGTAGATCAGTTAATTTATTTCCGGGAAAATTGGCATGAGGAGCTCTTGAAACAGTTGAAAATTGGGTTGGTGAAATGCTACGGGATTGCCTTTGAGAACAGGAATGCTGTAATGGATGCGGTAATGACGCAGCAAGTCACTAACTTTGTAAGGAAGCTTGTGCACACCTTTGGGACAAGTAAGTTCGATTTTAGGTCGAAGAAAGTAAAGAATAATTTATAAGACTCTGTTATATAATAATGTAATGTAATTTTTGTTTTTAGATTCCCAGCAAGTCAACAACCAAAGTCAAGGTCGACAACAAATGAACGACCCTTCTTTTCTTGAATTGAAGAGTCAGTTCACCCAAGACTTCCACAACTCCACCCCAGGCACCCTCAAACTCCACAGCCTGATCCAAAAGCTTCGTAAATGGATTAAGATTTTAGAAGGGAAGACCAAATCGTTTGCTCGAACTCTTCTTTACGAGGACCGTAGCAAATTCCTGCTCAGTTTTAACCTGCAAATCGCTGAGATTGAATTACCAGGAGAGTTCCTCATTCCTAAGCATGCTCACTACTATGTGAAAATTGCAAGATTCCAACCAAAAATTGATATCATTCTGAAACATCAATTCCCTGCAAGAAGGATGTATATTCGAGGTCACAACGGAAAAATTTATCCTTACTTGGTCATTAATGACTCCGTTGTAAGCGACGCTCGAAGGGAGGAGCGAGTTCTTCAGATGACACGCATGCTCAATCACTACCTGAACAGACAAAAGGTGACTGCGAGGAGAAGCATGAGATTCACTGTGCCGAAACTAGTTTCCGTTTCTCCTCAGACTAGGCTCATAGAGGATAACCCTGCGAGTCTGACACTTCTGGAGCTATTCAAGTCATATTGCAATAAGAAAAATATTGAGTATGATTCAGCGGTTTCAAGATATTATGACAAGTTGGCAAATATCCAGGTAAAGCTTAATAAAGAAATTATTTTTATTATTTACCACTCAAAGGACATTTGCAAATTATACGACTTAATTTAAACTAATTTTTATGATCAATGCAGATGAGAGGAGGTCAGACTAGCCACCACGTCCTTAGAGAGATTTTAAGGGAGATTCAATCTACGCTTGTTCCTAGAACTATAATTAAAGAATGGGCTTGGAATAATTTCGCTACTCCTTCCGATTACTGGATGTTCCGAAAGATTGTAAGCATTTTTAAAAATTTAATTGATCCATCATAAATCATAAATATTTTTAAATGGAAACATTGGATTGTAATTCGTTTGATTTTTTAAATCTTCAGTTTACTACGCAAATGTGTCTTTGTGGTTTTGCCGAGTACGCATTCCATTTCACTCGTCTTAACCCTGAAATGATGAATCTCCACCAAGATTCCGGAATGGTGCACATTTCTTACTTTAAATTCGACTTTGATGATATCAGCGGTGACCTAGATTCCAGCCGACCAGTTCCATTCCGTCTCACACCAAACATTTCAGAATTCATTACACCGCACGGAGTGAATGGCCCCGTGGTTTGCGGTATGATTGCCTTGGCTAGAACCCTCATCTATCCAAATTACAAACTTCAAGCCATCCTACGCACAGTTCTCAGAGATGAAATGATCTCCTACATTAAAAAGAAGCAAGACGATCGGGAAATGCTTTGTGCAGTCAGTGGCCAAAGACTTGAGGGAGCTTCTTCAGAGTCAGAGTCGGAGATGGTGATTAGCATGGTGAATAAAGCAGTTAATGGGATTATGGGGAGATTATCCAGTCTCTCATCGTTCGACGGAACAGAGAGTAAAGTAGGTTAAAAACATTCATTCACTTGTTTCTACTGTTGTAGCTTTCATAGCTTTTCCTCCTACTTAATTTAATTTGGTGCAACTTTGGTTTTCTTTTCCAAGGTGGGGACCCTCGTTGCTGCAGCGAATAGCACTGACAATTTATGCCGAATGGATCCAACATGGCTGCCTTGGCTGTAAAACAAGTATTCAGTCTGGTGTCTCCGTCTTAGCTGCTCCGTTTTATACGTTTACTGTTTCTTAACGTGATATATCTTTAAAAAGATAAGCATATCTGTCTTAAAAAGTAACTAGGTTAACACATTATTTAAGTTCTTCTTGGCGTCCCTTCGGCATTATTGATAAAGTTGTTTTTGTGTTGAGATCATTTTGTACGTAAGATATTTGTCAACTTCAGATACAGTTTATATATTTTTGAGAACACCTTTCAAACCTAATTTAATATAACCTCTTCCTTATACTAATGCAAATGCAAAGCGTAACTTTATAATGATATGAGACTACTTTGAATACTTCACATGACTTTATGATGATACCTTTCTTAGGAAAAAGTACCTTTTTGTATCTATTGAATAAAGGCGATGCCAATATTACGAAATTCACTATTTGTAGTTATGTACAGTTAATTAAGAAACTAGGAATAGTAAAAGTAGCTAAAATATATGTAGCTTTCTTAATTAAGATTTTATATTATGTGTATACATTCATACATTAAAAACCTATTCATGTATTTTTGGAACTGAAACTGAAAAGGAGCGAAGAAATAAAGTGGAAAAGACTTGTTATCTTTTATTGTTAAAAACTGAAAAAGTAGAGTGAATGACTTTTTAATGAAATTATCACGGAAAAGGCACTTTTTCTCTAGTTTCGTCTTATTGATTTATCCTCTGATCCTATCCTAATCTGAACATGCGTCCAAAATCATTTACTAATAGAAATTATGAAAATAAGATAGCAATGAGGATGAAAGGCTATAAGGCTGTGCCCCTGATTTGCATGACATTCCATCCTAGAAATCTTTTGAGGCTTGTGTGAGAATGACGAAGCAGCTTTGATAGATGTACGCTATAATGAAATCGATGAGGTGGCTCTAGGGGATTGTCTGTTGGAAGATGCCCGTAGCTCAGTACCAAATGGATAGTCAACGGAGCAAGAAGTAGTTAGCGGTTTAGCAAAAAAAACTCATTTTTAATTTGGTAATTTGCTCTGCTCCAATTTTTGTCCGTTTGCTTACGTGGCCACAGTTGAAGAAAAACGCTACATTTTTTTATTAAAGTTAACAAAAAGTTTTAAAAGTAAAAATGGCTTACAACTTGCCTCCACCTGGGGATGACGGTCCCGGGGGTCCAGGAGGGTTTGGCGGGCCAGGTGGACCTGGATTTGGCTTTGGAGGGTTTCCGTTTGGGGGATTTGGGAAATCTTTCAATTTTGATGTTGGGGCTGGAGCGGGTTTTCCCGGGTTCTTCGGAGGGGGAATCCCTGGCTGGGGTGGTGGTTTTGGAGGTCCTTACGTGCCCGTTACCCCACTAGGAGGTCTCTGGGGTTTCAAAGGTTGGTGACAAATTTGTTGAAAATTAATTGAAATCGAATGTTAGTTAATTCCTGAGTTGGCTTCAAGTAGCATAATTATATTTTATTCCATTTCAGGTGATTTAATCGTTCCCATTGTCGCCATTGGCGTTGCAATATTTATTTTCATCTTGGTCGTCCTCGCTGTGAAATACGCTTTGGCTTGGAAGCTGGAAATCTTGGACAGCCTTGCCGGAGGGAAAAAGCTGCTAAGGAGAGAGGCAGGAAGCGCCCCAGCAGAACACTTGGAAGATAACAACCTCAACAGACTTGCAGATGTAGTTTCCGCCGCAATTTATTCTGAAGGTTGCAGTAAACGAATCCTTTGCGAAATTGGATCTTACGCAAGAGAGGGGCAGCAGTATCCAAGTCTGATTAGGTAAGAACCTTTTTAAAATATAATTTGCCAAATATTTAACAAATGGAGCTAGTGCAAATGAGTTATATCCTGAATCATTGTTTTTACAGGCTTGTGGAGCTCCTTGTACCAGAAACGTATCACGAGTCTTTCGTTATCATGAGGGACGCTTCAGAGGCGCCAATGGACTGTGCTTCCAAATACCCATGTGGAGGAAATCCCAATCAAAGCCAGTCAGTTTCTGAGAACGAAATAGACGTCAACGGCACTCAGGCAGGCGGAAATGGTGCTAAGCTCGCTGCAGGCGGAGCTGCAAACCAAACAGGATCTGCGAGTGCGACAGGAGCACCCACAACGCCCGCTCCAACCATGTTCGGCAAGTTTAAAAGAGCCGTCTTATCTTAAATAATTTGTCGAGTTAATTTTTAATCAAAGAATACTTTTAAAATATTAATTATCTTTTTCGAAATATTTTATTGTGGAAAATTTAGCGCTGGTCGTAATTCCTTATTTTATTTTTAATGAACCATATTTAACTAAATTTGTAAAATTCGCATCATTCTCATTGGTTTAAAAATATTACGAAACGTGAAAGAAACTACAATGGTACAATTATTTAATCGAGAAATCGTTGTTTTAATATTGTCTCAAATAGCCCCGTGCAAAAAATATAGAATTAACATTTACAAACGAAATGTAATTTTTAAAAACGAAATAAAAACGCTAAAACCTAGCTTAATTCCATAACAGTACTTTTTCATTGATAACATTTTTGTCATCGTTTTTATTTCCATAATCTCCTTAATCTCCTTAATAGATGCGTACCTATCGAACTTTATGCAGTTCGTATCTTTGTTCTCATCCTCTATCACATATTGAGACTTTAGCGTCACTTTCATCATGGAGAGGTCATTTCTCTCTATTCATCTTCGCCTCCATCACTATTCTTTTCATTAAACTGTTTCCTCCCATCTTCATTCAAAGGAACCATTTCATCCTGGCGCATATAGTAATCTCCATTTTCCATCTCATTGTAAAAAATAATTCATTCTTGTCATCACACGCATGGAACGTGATTTGAGACTTTCCAAGGTGTACCGATGCAAACCCTTGTCCAATGGCTAATAAAAAGGCGAGGGTGGGTAACTATTGACGAGTATGTGATTGGTAATGAAGATGGGATGTTGAGGTCAATGGAAACAAAGTCAAAACCAGACAACCGTTTTTTCTATGAAATGAAATGCATCCAAAAAACTAAGAGAATAGGGATGGATGGGTGGAACTTTGATAAAAATTCAGCCAATTTCATGAAAATGATATCGTAAATATGCAAAATGCTTGAATATGATTAGAATTCTATGAGGAGACACAGACAAAATTGACGAGGTACTAACTGTGCTAGAAATAAAGCTAGTTTGACAAGTTATTTTTAGATTGCTTTAGCTCGGATCATCAAAATATATACCTCTCTTTATTTAAACTACTTTTAAATAATGTTCATTTATCTCTCTCAAAAATAAATACTTTAACAATAACAATGACGCTGCGCAGCATCATCACCAGTACATTTTCATCACAAAACAAAAATAGCCATTACATCATTAAATTGCATTAATCATCATCAAAAAAACTTAATCATCATCATATTTAGCAGCAGCATTAAATTATTTTCATTATTCTCAGAAAAAATTAAGACATTTGAATTCTAACCAAACAAAAATTATGAAATTATAATTGGTTATAATAATTATCATTCTTCAAAAATTAAACTCAGAGCTCGTAGCCAACTAAAGAGGTATTTCAAACAAAAAAAGAGGAAAACTTCAAAATCTCAAATGATTATCAACATTTATAATAAGTAGATTATTAAACAGTTTAAACTTTTATATTTTTACGATTTTTACGGTTAATTACGGTTTTTTCCATTATCATATTACATACTTACATAATTAGTAGATTACTTATTTTTTAAATAAATTGTGTGGAGAAATCGCTGAAAAAAGACGTGCCATGTTCGTAGCCGTAACAGAAAGAAATTGACTTGAATGTTGGAGTTTAACAGAGTTATTGCATAACGATCCTCCCACGTCTTTGGTTATTCCCGTAGAAGTTCTTATTTGGAGACATCCAAGACGGCTGCCGTGAAATGCCGCGGGGCATTCGCTGTCCTCCCCCACGACGGTTCCTTTGGTTACCACCGTTGTTCTGTTGTTGGGAGAGTCCAAACGTTTCCGCGTTCAGTTTCCGTTCTGCCTTCCAATCGACGCGTGGGACGTTGCTGTTGAAGGGATGAAAACAAAAGAGAACATAAAATTAAAAATTAAATTAAATTAAAATTGTCTTTGTAATTATTTTAATTATATTTTGCACGTACGTACCCTTTGCTCCGTTCCAAGGATTCACAACTGATGCTGTCAAAGAAGTTGTCCTTCTTGTAAAAGACTTGGGGTTCTTTGGGTTCCTTATCAGAGTCCTCCTTTGAAGCATCCCCATCCTCAGTCTTCCCATCGGAGTTGCCCTCATCATCCAACTTTGTTTTCTCCAAACTCGCAATCAATTGCTTGTTTGCCTCTTCAAAGTCGAAGTCCGCGTCGAAAGAGACTTTGGGTGGGAAGGCGGCTGTGTTCATGCCACGGTTCCTGTTTTGATAGCGGCCTCCACCTCCTCCCCCTTGCTGACGTCCCCCTCTGCGTTGAGGTTGTCCGTAGTTTCCACCCCGATTGGGTGAAGTCATGCGACCGCGCTGTTGAAACTGTCCGTGTGGAATAAAGCCTTGACGGAAGTTGCTAAAAAAGTAAAACAATCATAAATACACACTGAATTACTTGAATCAAAATACCCCAGTATGAATCAATAAATCCTTACCCCCCGTAGTTCATGCGACCACCTTGCTGGCCATAATTTTGCCTGCCACCTCCTCCGCCCATGTTACGGTTGTTGTTCCATCCGTTCATCATTCTGTTGTCGTAGCCACCGCCACCTCCACCCCCTCCGCGCCTTTGTGGGCTGCCCCTGTTCATGTACATTGGAGGCGCTCCACCGCCGCCTCGATCTCCTTTAAATAAAGTATTAAGAACACCTACGCCTCATTATTAAGCTGCAGTTCAAAATTAGCCATTAATTCATCAAACTCAATACGTATTTGGTCAACTTACTATTATTCTGTCTACGACCTCCGTCATAAGGGCCTGCAAAGTGTCCACCTCCATTGTTAGGATGCTGTAATAAAACCAAACCCTTATCAATATGATATTCTCTTTACAATCCTAGCTTATCTTGAATTTCTTACCGAAAAATCAACAATTGCGGGATCGGCAGGAAGCCCAGTCATCCCAGTATTACTTGCGTGTTTGGGCGGCTCCACAACATCAATAATTTTTATGTCCGAACCCCGAAAAACAATGTACTCGAAAATGTCCTCTCTAGGCGGAACGGGTCGTTCCGTTGGGCGGTCCTCAGTTCCAAATGAGCGAACTAAATTCAGAAAAGTTATTCAAATAAGTGAAAAACAAAAATTAATAAAATTTTAATTAAATCATACCCTTTGCTAACGAAATAGTCGCTTCGTTCAGGTCCAAAGCGTAAAGAATCCCCTCGTATCTTATATCCGACTTGCTAACTAAACTGATTCGACTGCCAAGAAATTGATTTTGGCACATTGCGGACGCCATCTTGTTACTATTTCCTCTCATTAATAACGTTTATTTCTAAAAAAAACTAAACAGCAAACAAGTAATAATTAAATTGTTAAAAATAAACAAAATAAATTTAGAAATTTGTATCCACCTTCTCTCAAAAATATGTTTTCCCAGAGGAAACTTGTCACTCTTGGAGAAAATGACGATGATGATTTGTTATCAGTTAACTGCTGCTGATGCTGGCACTGGCCCTCTTCAATTGAACAAAATGACTTCAGTTCACCTTTCAAGGTCCCTTTTATAGCTTCGGTTGGCATTCCCCAAACAAAAAGGACTATGAAAATAGTCCATTTTTTATCTGAAATGGAATAAGTATTGATGCATAGGATAAAACACACAAAAACTGTCCAGTCCTGCTCCATAATAGATGATGAGACTGCTTCTCAGATAAAAAAGCTGTCTTTAAGGTAGGTTTTCTTTCAGTCTTGAATCAAAACCGACTTGGGATATTGTCATTGAGAAACTGAAAGGTGATGGAGAAGTGTGCCACCAATTCATATCACTTTTTTAGAGAAAAATAGAGTTCAGCGAATCGCTTAGTCCCTTCTTATTTCTTACAAATGTGTACCCAAAAAAGATTGTTGGAGAAGTGAATGGAAAGAGCCGGCGAAGCGTTGGCTCTCGTCTTTTTTTACTATGGAGTTTAATGTCATGAGATGGGTGGATGCAGATTTCTTTTCTTCCTTTACAGTTTCATCTTCAAGATATGACACAAGGTGAACATGGCTTTCCACTATTCTTTCATCTTTTTCAGTTGCCCCCCACTTGTATCGCATTATCTACCTTCCCTGTAAAAAAGTGTATGCAACTGCGTAAAAGAATTACTTAATCATGCAAATAAGTTTATTGCTCTAAATCCAGTTAAGGTTTCTTTTACATTTTACTGGATACTGGATTTCTAGTTAATTTTAGACAAACCAGGGTAACTAATGCAAATGGATAATATGGAGGTAGCACTTCTAGCAAAGTAATAGATCAATGTCTTAACTTTTGACGATTTTAGTGCAGGCAGAGATAAGATGACGTGGAATTACCTTATCACTGCACTATTATTTTAATTAATTATTTATTTGCTATCCACGGCTATCAGCTTCATTATCATCACATGCATCGCTATAATTCGGGACCCGTACAGGAAAACAACTGAAACTCATCGCACGAAATTAAGCATTTTATTCAGTATCGGTATATTTGATTTCTCTTGTTTTCAAAACATTACGCAATGGTAATGTGAACATAAAAGTGAATAATAACGAGAAAGAGTGATCAACGAACCGTTGTTGAAGACGTTCCCCTTTCAAAACTGAATCACGAAACGCTCCCAGCAAAAAAGGTAAATTAGGGAGGTGAATTCGGTGGTGTCCTCCTCAGAAGGATTTAAGATGACACTGCCGACGGTTAATGGCGGTTGATGAAGTTGATGAAAAGAAGGAAAATAGTTTTTAAGTCAGGAGCCTAATTTATTTCAAAGAAATTTCGGGGTAGTGCGAGACGAAGGTAGATAAAGGAAATGTAAAAAAATAAACAAAATTTGTAATTTCTACACTTTTACGAAATATGCAGAAATTGCAACATGTTTTTTCTACAGATGCAAAGGATTCAGGATGTAATTGCATTTTTGCATTGTTGCATCTTTCATCATTTCTTAATACAGGAAGATATGCACAACTTTTTTCATCATGTTATGCAATGAATCTTTTTGTAATTTCATAAACTGTAATTAAAACTAAAATAACAAAGATTACTCTTTCTACAGCGTATAAACTCAGCCATCCGTAAGGATATTCTGTGCCTAAATTTAAATCTCTATTTTTAATATCAAGGAAAGGACATGTAAATAAAATTCGATCTCCAGTTTTTGCATATAAACTGCATGAGATTTTCTTTTATGCTTTTCTTGCACAAATATTTTGAATATTTTTCAAACCTTTGGTTTGCTTCGGACTCGGACTCAGGATGTATGAAATTAAAGAATCTTTCAGTAATAGAGATAAGGAAAGTTTAAAAATTGTTAGAATACCATCCAAATTCAAAGTATCATCACCAAACAAACGAACCATGAAACCCAGAACAGTTCTATCTAATCACAGGGGCAGAAATAGAGCTGATGATAGTGCAATTTTTATGCAACCTTTTGTTGTCAATTACCTATCTACAAGAATTCTTCATTGATAAGAAAACTATTCAATGATAAGATCCGACATTGTAATTTTCTTTCTACAAATTCCAATTTCACCACCATTTTTGAAGGGAAAGTGTGGAATTGTGAATGGAATTAATCTCCATTTAACTCATTTCAGTAATCATCGTAATTATCATTATCGCTGCCAAGAAAAATCCAAGAAATTATGTAAACGTGAGAGGGAATAGCTAATTCGTATTTATCTATGTTTTTATCGTTATTTTAGGTATTCACAGGTTAGAGTTTAAGTAATAACGCAAATAGCAAAGCCGTTTCCATCATTTTATTTATGCACGTGTGTGTGATAAAGTAGAATTAAAAGAATGAAAAATTGTTATTGTCTAGAGTATGACGCTAGATGCATTTGCACCTTGCAAACATTTTTAATATTTTTTAGCAGGGAACAACACAGACAGACATTTAAGACAGTCATAAAGATAAAAAAATGTTGAAATAGAAACTGAAATGGATTGGGTGCCACATTGTTTTACAACAAAATGTAATAAATATAAAAAAACAATGTTCATTTTTGGTTAAAGTGAAGGTTTTATTATGAAAAGGCGTTAAGTAATTAAGTATTTGTATAGAAGCTTCTCTTTCGTAAGTGTGTGGGATTGCACACGCGTAAAATAAAACTCCCGAATAAGTCCGAGAGAAAAGAGAAAAGGAAATGAGCAATCGATTCTTTTCTCTTTTCTCCTTCTAAAAATATAGAAAAGGGGAAT
>JAANSO010000142.1:0-69448 GCA_036507315.1 Lepidocyrtus fimetarius
GGTTCTTTTACAAATAAGTGAATTTAGATTAAAATTATTGCATTTGGTAAACAGTGACCTCCTAACTTGGTCACATTTTTTATAAAATTTGATTTTACCAATGTTTTATTCTTATTTTGCCAAATTGCATGCAGTCTAGACCCCGATGCGACAGAATCGGGCAACCAGCTAGTTAATTATATTATGTTGGCCACCATTACATTGTGTTAACAAATAAAAGCTGATTGATATCTGACTATAAGCTTCTATAGTGTATTATGCTGCTACTTACAATAAGAAGTGAAAATCTTAAAAAAAAAATAATGTCATAGCGAGCAGATTCAATTAAACCCTGAGCATATTGTCGAATATATTAAGATGATGCAAGAAACATAATCATAATATGTAAACCAATTTAGTTTCAATAACCAAAAATATTCATTTGCATACTACCTATAGTTGGAATTGCGATGTGAAAACAAATCGCACAATGCAGAATTGCACAGTGTCGCATATATTTCAGTATAATTAACAAAATAAAATTATTACTTAAATGTACAATTTGTGTTATTTAAGTTTGAGCTTTATTTGATAGACTGCAATAACTCTCAGGCAAGTCCTGCCTTTTTTGGAAAAGTAGGAAAATGTTAAAGGATAATCAAGCAAAGCAAAACTGTCATGGCATGGCATTTTTGTTGATGTCGCAATAATACCATTACAGGATGATATTAATGATATTTCATTTTTTAGTACTCTGCAGTTTCAATTTACCCCGTTTCTACAATAACAAAACCAAGATTACTCACGGGAATAAATCGTATTTGTCATTTTCCTTTTAAAATTAACGTTACAATACTTTTTAATAATCTTCTTTCTATAAATCTTATTCTGTTCTACGTTTTGTTTGTATTTATCCTATCCTGGTTTAACTATTACGACAATTAATTATTGATAAGACAGTTGCATAAAAGATATTCCAAAAATGGGAATTTTGGAATTGGGTGTACATGAGTAGGTGTTGCTGTTGTCAATATTCAATAAGGAAGACTAAAAATGCCCAAATACATAATTATCATTAAAAACACTGGATTAATCTAAAATGATACTCGAGCCTCATTGATATGGGCAGTTTATTTAAAATTATAATTAACAACACATAATACAGAAAATACTAGTCAATGTTTAAGCCGAACAAGTTGTAACGTTTACTTTGGTTTGAAAATGTTTAATTAATTTTATTGTAATTTTAGAAGCATCTACGTTTACAAATACCTTCAGGATCATAAAAAGGCAATAAACACAAGTACAGTTGTAGCGTTAGTTGAAATTTTTAATCTACAAATATTTGCTTGATGGGGCCGACTTGTATTAGCTCATGAGGTTTTAAGTTGCAAGCACACGTATGAATATTTTCTTACAACTTTATTACATAAGCACTAATAAATGTCCAAGTTTCCATCTCTTCTGGATTGAAACTGGATTGAACATTTTTTTTAGCCATGACTATGACTTTGAAGAATTGTTTCAGAATAACAATAAAGATTAATATCGAATCGAATCCAACCAATTCAACTAGGTATTAAAGTGTGTCTGAAGGTCAAAACTAAAAATCTGAACCGATTGACGTCTGATTCATCTTTTGCTCTCACAAATCTCTGCTCAAGATTTTCATTTCAAAGACATTTGTATAGCTATCCCTAAAAAGTCTGGCCACAGCAAATCATCCACATCATCATTTTAACTACTTACCCTTTCTTCTTTTTCTTCATCTTCCTTTTTAAGTAAGTTCCACTCTGATTACAAACTCAGAAATGCCTTAGCACACACTCCGTTTTTGTCGCCGTGAATCCGCATAAATACTATTAAACATGCTTTAAAATCTCATAACATGATCATCAACCCTGTGCGCTTCTTAAGTCATAAGAACAAAGCTTTATTATGAATGTTGACCGAACACTGCCCAGGAATTTAAAAGAGCCAAACCACACATATTATTACAAGTCTTTTAAGCATACTCAATCTTTTAAGCATACTCATATTACAATTCTTTGACTTTGTTGCGCGCATAAATTAATTCTTGCTCTCTTTTAAATGCAGAATTACGATTGTAGGGTTTGATTTTTATGATTTTTCTGGCATACTAAAACCGTAGTAATATGCAGGGATAATAAAAAAACCATGTCTTTTCAATTATCCACACATTCCAAATTCCATATAAATTAACAATTAACAAGGACTAGGGAGGTACTTGATGTTCTTTTAAAACGGCGTACGGTTACTTTTTAGTGGTTGCTCAATGAAAATATAAGTTTTTAAAAGAGTTGAGGAGCCAAAAGGGTTTTGGATTTTGCATTAACCGTCATCTTCACATACATATTCTATTATACATAATCCATAAAAGTAAGAAATAGGCAACAAGATGCACATATTACATTTTAAAACTTTTTACTCGCCAACAACAGTGCTAACTTAAGAATGTATGTTTCATATCTTATTCATACCTGGACGAAGATGTCTTAAGGCAAGAAAGGGACGGGCTTAAGTTTTTAATGTATCTATGCAATATGTATGATTTTCTTCAGTTACAATAAGAACTATTCATACAAGATTTTTTATGATGATGGGCTGGACAACAGGTATGCTGTAGCAAGGATGATAATGAAAAAGAGTTAAACGAATGTCTTTTTCAGTGGAAAAGTCAAGGAGCGAACAAAAAAGCTTCTTTTGTATTATTTTCTCATCCAATTACCATATTAGTGAATGTATTGCTCTTCACTGTGAGGTGTGTGGTGCTCACTTTTGTAAACTTTTTTAATCCATTTGAGCACCAGTTGAAAAACTGAAAAAGGACAATTAAATAAATAAAAAATACATTGTCATTTAAAAAAGTTTAATTGGTTAATCTCGTAAGGAATTAAAAGCCGCAGTTTAACTCGTGTGCGTGTGACAATCTAAAGAAACATAGTCAATGGTTATTCATCCTGTGGTTTATTCAGCGATGAGAATAGTACGGTGACAATCAATTTTCCAATTTTGTGATTCCGAAATTTAATAGTAAATTAACGGTGTGTAATAAATTCATCAACTGCCATTAATCAACTGTCACAGTACAAGGTATGCAACATTTTTGACTATTTTTTAAAAGACGTTTTATTTATTTTAAGTTTGCAATTCACGTTGCCATATACATCTGTCATCAACTGTTTGTTCTCATAAAAGTGGAGTAGAACGATTTACAGACATTGTTTTTATTTCGGGTGAATCAGAGCGGAAGCAGTAAATTGTAGTAAAACATTGTGAATGTTGCAGTTTCTTGAAAAATAACTGACAAATTAATTTAATTTGTCACGCTTCTCTGATCTTTCAGTAACTGACCGTCATCACTGCTTTGAAAAATCTGATTAGAGCTTAATAAAGCTAAAATTAAATTAACGTTATCCCCGTTGGCAGTAGTAGTAATAGTTACACCATATATGCAAGGCAACTCACAGAAAGCCAATTTAAATGACAATTAAATTTATTTACTCAAGCTTGGACCGATATTCTTGTCTTGAACCCAACAGGATGTCATCATTGTCAATCAATGTTTATTTTTGCGAGTGAAACCCCAGTGAAAAGAGGAAATTCTTTGTTTTTGCATATTATTCGCATGTTTAGTATCCCTTTGGGAGAATTCTTTAAACAGGAGAAAAAGGTGATATTGATTCCGAAAATAGAATACAAAAAGTTTCGAGTTTTGGAGTTTTCACCATCACCAAAATCATCCCCCACTCGTTTTGGCTGCGTCTTTTTCAGATTTCAGAGATTTGCGAGATATGTTACGTAATAATACATAAAGTATTAGGAGGAACTCCGTATTAGCACTATGACTAGTACTATTTCTAGATTTTGGCCCGTGCTCTATTGAATTTCACAGAAGAGAGCAGAGTGGTGCTCATGCTGGTACTATTACTACTGGACCAGGGTAGTTTATATGGGTAGGATTCATGTTGACAACTCTGTATTATTGTGCATTGTTGCATAACAAGATACACCGCCGCCGCACCGTCTCTCTGTCTGTAAAATTTTGACAGGAAAATAGTGAGTGGATGGTGTTGATAGAGGAAAGGTGGAATTGAAGAAATGTTTTTTGAAAGATGCGGTGACATTAAATTTGTTTTAAATTTGCAAAATTTTGAAAGGATCTAGTTTTTAGTGTAAAAGAGGATCAGGAGTGAGGAATTACGTAAGTTTAATTGTATTGAGAATATTGTTATGGGTTAAATATCAGGTGTTCAAGTAAAATGTAACTAAAGGGTAAATTCATATTTATATTAAGGACTGGCGAAGATTGTTAATACTGAATATGTTTTCATTAAATTACACTTCCTCTCAACTGCCTACTATTCCATGATTTTATAATTTTTAACGATAATCTTTTAATACATTCGCCTCTATAATGACAGTTTATCGGTCACATGGTCGGTGACCGTAGAAAGAAGGCTGTTTTAAAGTGAATCGTTTCCAAAGAAACAGTTTATTAGCTATTTTAATGTTGTTTGCAATAAATACCAATTTTACGTTTGGTGAAAACGGGGGCAGAGTAAATGTTTGCGATTCTGTGAATTTTTATCGATCGATAGGAAATCAGGGGAGGGTAGTTTTAAAATACACAAAGCTTCCGTGCAGATAAATACTTAATTGGTAAAAGGAAAAGTGTTAGGGTGGGAAGCCGGCTTGAGTTGTATAATAGGCGAATTTTTTTGCAAAGGGGTGGCGCCGTGGTGAGTCATTTCAAGTAAAAGTTGAACCAGAAAATCATTCATTTCTGGGTTTTCCCTGCATTTCACGCATTCTCTTGTTTTTATGCGTCTCTGTATTTGGCTGTGGACAGTGGGTGGTTTGGAATTGGTTTGGTGGTTGCGGTAGGGATATCATTTAAGCGCAGGGGTAAATAAGGTGGCATATTTACGTTTGCATCTTACCTTTTGTATTTATCATTAATAATAATAGCACTGGGTATCTCAGGCGTAGATGTTAGTGAGTGGTTACATCATAATCATTGTATTAAACTAGTTGAAGGCGACAGGAAGTCTGCTTGCATTAATTCTTTAAGTAAGTATTTAGTTATAGTCTTTCACATCAGTCAGTCAATGTTAATAATTTTAATTTTACATATCCCATTGACTTTGTGACAATACAATAGGTTTTACTCTACAAGTAGTAGGGTAGTAATAATGGTAGTAAACATTATTGTAACCCGATTTCTTACTTTATCACAGGTTAATAAGAATCTTCTTGGTGCCAAATTAGTATTTTTTATAACTCCCGCAAGTATTCAACATGGCGATGAACGGAAAAGCCTTGCTGAGTCCATCTAAGAATTTTGATGGAGAAGAAAAGAAAGAGATGAAAGAGGCGTTTGAATCTGTAAGCTTATGAACGTTTAAGATAATATAAATAGGTTAAGTTTGGAGGGAAAACTGATTTTTATTTTGTTCACTAGATTGACAAGGAAGGAACAGGGAATATTGAGTATGGCGACTTGAAAGATTGTTTGGATCTGGTAGGGCACAAGCTTCCAGGGTGGAAAGTTCGTCGACTTGTCGAGGAAGTATTTAACGTAAAAGAAATTCCAAACAAATACTCTTACCGGGAGTTTGAAAAGGTTTGTATTTTATAAGAACAAATCAAACAACAGACCTACTGGCCTTAACTTTATTGCAACATTTGAAATAATTGATTGTTTATGTTTACGATAGCTTTGTAGTCATCTAAAGATGAAAGATGTTGCTTCCACTTTCAAGCAAGTTGTGTCCAAAAAAGAAAATTTGCAAACAATCGGAGGAATGTCAGAAGCTTCCAGCGAAGGGACCACTCACTCTGTTCGTATTGAAGAACAATTGGCTTTCTCTCACTGGGTCAATGACCATCTAGGGCATGATCCAGACTTGAAACATTTGCTACCAATTGATGCAGAAGGAAAAGCACTTTATGAAAAGGTCAAGGATGGGATTTTGCTTTGGTATGACAAGAACTAAGTATTATTCTTTTCTTAATTGGCTGGTTATAGTAAACGAGTCTCGTAAACTAATGTAATATTATTAAACAATTTATTTTCAGCAAAATCATCAATCATTCTTGCCCAGAGGTACGTTTTTGTATATTTGCTAAATTAAAGCAGATTGTTTCACTTTATTATATGCTAATCCTATACAGTTTATACAACTGAACAAAATAGGAGAACATCATGTACTATATGGACTAATTAATTATTATTTCTTTTCATTCTCTATTTCAGACAATTGATGAGCGAGCTATAAACAAGAAGAATTTGACTTTGTATACGAAGCACGAGAATCTCACATTGGCCTTGAATTCTGCTCAGGCCATTGGGTGCAACATTGTCAATATCGATGGAAATGACTTGATGGTTGGAAAGCCCCATCTTGTTTTGGGCCTATTGTGGCAGATTATTCGGGTAAAATGCGCTTTTTAAAATTGCACGGTATTTTTGCAATTAATTATAATCCTTATGCATATTATGAACTGGCAATGTGTAATAATTCTTTCTTTAGATTGGACTCTTCAGTCAGATTACTTTAGAACATTGTCCAGGCTTATGTAACTTGCTTCAACCTGGCGAGAAAATTGAAGATCTGATTCGTCTGCCACCAGAAGCGATTCTCCTGCGATGGGTCAACTATCATCTGGATAAGGCTCAAAGTGGACGAAAATGCACTAACTTTAGCTCCGACATTCAGGACTCTGAGATTTACACTATTTTGCTCGGAGAAATTGCTCCAGAGGACTCAGGAGTCTGCATGAAGGAAGCATTTTATGTAAGTTTTTTTCCTTGATTTCCGAACAAACTTTTATGATATTGTAATTAATTTCATATTTTAAATATGTTTGATCATGTCATTGTTTCCAATCGTTACTAGGAACGTGATCCAATGCGACGTGCTGATCTTATGTTGCAACAAGCTGACAAACTGGGATGTCGCCAGTTTGTTACTCCGCATGATATTGTCAAGGGAGTTCACAAACTCAATTTGGCCTTTGTGGCTAATTTGTTCAATAACTATCCAGGGTTAGATAAACCAGACAATGCTACTCTAAGTCAGATACTTGAAAACATTGAGGAAACTCGTGAAGAAAAAAGTAAGCATAGTTTCAACCGTAATTGTTAAAGTTTTCTTTAATTTAAACTAATGACTGTATTTGTTTTCTTAGCTTACCGTAACTGGATCAACAGTATTCTTCCAATGACAGACAATAAGGTAAAGGTAACTAAACGGGATATGCAAATAACTATCTAATCTTTCTAAAGCTCATTTAAACTTTAATTAAACCAGTTAAGTTTTGATTTTAACTTACTGTATTTTATTTTCATTAGGGATTAGGAGGTGCTTCTCATGTCAATTGGTTGTATTCTGATCTTGCTGATGGATTGGTCATCTTTCAACTGTATGATATAATCAAACCAGGGATCGTTGATTGGAATCGAGTCCACAAGTATGTGTCATTGTGATAATGATGAATTATTTTATTTCTGCATTGCTGTCCCTATAAAACACACTAGCTTTCGAGATAAAAAAGCAAGATTATAACTGATTTTATTTATTCCTAGAAAATTTTCAAAGTTGAGGAAATTCATGGAGAAGCTGGAAAATTGCAACTATGCTGTGGAGCTTGGGAAACAGTTAAAATTCTCACTTGTTGGAATCGCTGGTCAGGATATTTCTGATGGAAATCCTACCTTGACTATGGGTAAAAATAGAAATCTACTAAATAATATTTTGTAGCTGTTTGTCTTAAATCTCAAATGTTTAACCATTGATTGATTCGTTAAATATTTGTTTGTATATTATAGCATTGTTGTGGCAGTTAATGCGAGCTTACACGTTGTCCTTGCTGACTCAACTTACTAATAGTGGAGATCCCATCATTGAACAGGAAATCATTCAGTGGACCAATGATAAGTTGGCTACCGCTGATAAAACGAGCAGAATTAAGAACTTCCAAGACTCTAGTATTGCTAGTGGCCGTGTCCTAATTGATCTGATCGATGCAATCAAACCCGGTGTCATCAACTATGAGAATGTTAAGGAAGGTGGCACCCCTGAGGTACGTATTTTAAATTCTATCGACATTACATATTATGATTTAATAATTAATAAAAAATAGTATAATAAAAGTATTATATAATAGTAGTACATAAAATTAATTTTATTTTGTTTATAGGATAATCTCGCTAACGCTAAATATGCTGTATCAATGGCAAGAAAAATTGGAGCTCGTGTGTATGCATTGCCAGAAGATATTGCTGAAGTAAAGAGTAAAATGGTAATGACAGTATTCGCCTGCCTGATGGCTGTCCGCTTTTAAAATTTCTAAATTGAATACTTGTGTAAGAAAAGTAAAAAACAATTTTTTGTAATGTTACGTTTTTAAACTTGTAAGTGAATTTGTATATTGTTGTAAACTCAACCAACAATACTATTAAGTTAAAAATCAAAAAGGATTAGTATTATTCCAGCTTATTTGTACGTATGTATATCTGTTTAGTATATAAATTAATGTGTCATCGCAGAACAATGTGCTCATACTTTTACATTAACAATTATCTTAACAAATCTCAATATATAAATCAGCAATTGTATACTTACTATTAGTCTTATATTTTAACAAATACCTGTATTGTTAGCAAATTCCACTCAACGTATAATACCTATGTAAGCTGGTGGGTTTAACAACTTCTATTGATATTTAGTGAGTGGTGTTTAATAAATGCAAATCTTCTTCTGTGTGTACTTTGTATAACAAGTTACTCTCCTATGTGACATTCCTTAACTATTAGAATTCAATTTTCTCCTCGCTAATGTATCGGTGTTTAATTTTAGCTTAAAATGCGAACTAATGTTTCGTAATTTTGAAACTTTTGACGATAAATATTTTTTTAGAATAAGAATAAGTGCAATCCCTTGTTTGTATTTATACACGACAAAGGCAAAGTACTAACTGTGCTATTTTTAATATTGCTAATATTGCAGTTGATTACTTAACCTACCAAAATGTTTCAATGAAAGGTCACTATTTCTACAGCTTTATGTTAAACACAATCACCTAGAAAAGTGTTTTCCTGGTGATGTAAAAAATGAAAGGTTTTAATATTTTCATGCGATTTTGCTACTAATAAAAAATACTGACTGAATACAAAAGACAAAAATGACAATTGTGTTGCATTCTTTCAATTATGAATACATGCTGGAATACATGATGAAGATTTTTCTTAAATGAGCATTAAATACTTCAAAGAATTGCTTAAAGCAGTCACAAATTTTTAATAATTATAACATTTATTCGTACAATTAAAGTTTAAGGTAAACTTCCCGTCATTTTTATTTCCAACTGTGCTCTTTCTTGTTGTACATCGTGTCCACCATCATAGCTCACATTACATGACATTTATTTCGCTAAATCTAAAGTACTTTTAGTTGCAAGATATAGTAGATATATATAAGTGTATTTCTAATACTTTTTGATTAATTTATCTGAATTCAGAAAGAGATAGCAGGTTAGTGCTATAAAATAAATATCACGAATACTGCAATTCATTTGCCTCAACAATATTATGCATAAACCTTACATTATCAAATACTTTTCCCCATTTTGACTTGTTTACTTGAACAAATAATGTATGCTATTTATAAAATAGACAACAAATAAAAACAAAGACTTTCTACCAATTAACATGGTGAAAGTGATCGATTCATCTTACCATAAAATATTTCTTTTTTCTGTGTAATTATTTGTGCTATGCAATATGCATTGCTACATCATAAATATACACAAGTTGTGACATTTCAGTAGAATTCTAAAAGTTTATATTTATTACGAAATTCTAACATATACGAGACATCACTATCTCCTACCTTATGACAGTCATACAATTAAATATTTAATCCTGCTCATAAATTCAAGCTACCTTTAATCCTAATTACATTTTTTGGTTCAGCAAGTATGATTAGGAACATTATAATCATATAATGAACCAATGTGTTTACATGGAAAATCAAAATTTCAAAAGCTTATTATACAATTGCATGGCTATTAGAGTTTTAGAGTCAGTTCACATAAAGGTTGTTTTTGAAAATAACAAAGGTTATAAAATTTTGCTGCTTTTAATTCTATGCTAATGCTTCATCGCATACATCAAAACTGTTTTTATTTTACATTTGCCTGATAAATAATAAGGAATAATCAAAAATCCATTACTACATGAAACTAAAGCTTAATCTTATCCAATGACATAATATTCCAAGCGAAATTCAAAAGAAATATCTGATATGTCTACTATTTTAATAAGCTTGTTTAAAATTTAATTTAAACACAAAATAAAAATCAAGCCTTCATATTTTACTGTATTATTTTAAAAATAGCAATGTAAGGAGTGAGTAATCTGTAATAAAAGAAAGGAAGACTAACAGTTTGTGTTACAAGGGGAAAGGTGCCAGCCACTCATACTTGAAAAATAGTATGAAAATCCCATCCCTTTGGTTTTGTAACTAAAAAACTGTTACTCATCCTTGTTCACATGAGGTATTTTTTATTGTTGCAGTAATACTTGCAATAATTACAAGATTTTTGTGCAAAACATTTCCATCGCAGAACGTAGTACAGCATACTTATAGACATCGAGTTTTGTATTTTTATATTTGTTTTTTGCTACAACTAGATATTATTAACTTGTAGTATGCAACTATAAGATCTCAATTTCTAATTAATTTCATGTCTGTCATCTTCATCATCCCGGAAGGGGTCTGAGAGTGCAGGAGTTATATAGCCAGCATTGTAGTATTCACCGGATGGGGCTGGTGGGCCACTTCTTCCTAAACGAATGAAATTAGTCTGTCTTGGATTTTCTCTTCCGAGTCGAATGAAATTGTTCTTCTTCTTTGCGCTGTTTCTGCTAAGCATTGTAACATCTCCTCCACCTGTGGTTCCGTCATCATCTTCCATAAATTTTGAACCGCTTCTTCCAAATCGAATGAAGTTGCTACTTGCTGCTCTTCCACCCCGTGAGAAATAACCAAACCCGGGTAAATACCATCTACTCATGCCAATAGTCTTATCTGATGACAAAGCCAAGGGTCTAAACAGTCGAAAAAGTTCACCAGATCCTGACAGCGTTGGGTAAAGTCCTTTCACTTTTGTAGTGGCCAAAACTTGTCGTTGATTGAAGTCTGAGGGTAAAGAAGGTGAGATATCATCTTCCCCCATGTTGCGAGGGATTTCCCGAACCTTTCGGGCTTTCCCACATTCTCCATTGCATGCAGATGATGTAGTAGATGAGAGTATTGATGCAGACGGGATTATAGGACTTGAAGGATTATCGTGATGGAGTTGTTGAGTTGCCGATAGTAGTCTCAAATTATGAAGGGAGGGTGCGTCCCCTGGTTGGGCTGAAGTGCCAGAGATAACTCGGGAAGATAACGCTATGCTCAGGATTAAAATAAACATTGTTGATGACGATGAAGAATATGACTGTGCTCCTGACAATGAACACATTTTCAGTTCCTTATGACGCATCCACATTTTCCAAAAACTTTCAGATCTGAAAGGAATAATCATTTAAAACCCAAGGTTGTTATTTTGAGCCTGATAAAGTATTTACGTCATAATCTAGTGCCTAAATATGTATACTTTGGCAGCACTAAAACAATACAGGTCAGGAAAGCATGTCTCAACCTACCCCAATTATGAACTTTGTTCTTAAGAATTCAATTAATAAAATAACATGTTATAAAATCAAAATTATTAGCGTATGCTTAGAGCTTAGTAAAGTCTTTTGCTTAATAAACATAACTAGGTATGAGATTTCTTAATATTTATTTATTATTGCGTTTAATTGTAAGAAAATGTACCATATGCATAATAATGATATAATATGCTCCAAACGGATGAAGTAGTAGTTTTTTATTCAATTTCTAACTACAAAGAAATTTGAATGGTTATTAGCATAAGAAAATAAACATAACTAAATGCCTACCTAAACTGTTTGCAAAACTTTCTGTGGGATCGTTATGTACGCCGTTCGTTACAAAATTTGTCTAAAAATGCAAGATTCTAATTAGTACCCACCTATCTTGATTTGCAATGTTGCTAACAATGCATCTGCTAAATTACTGCTAGATTTCCTCCAGTTTAATAAATTTAATCAAGTAAAGTCATGTAATTATCATGCATTAGTGATCTTTTTGTAATCACGTTTTAACAGTAAGCTAAAATCAACCAATTAAATTATATCTTTATAATTCATTGTTTATTGATGCTTCATGGTTGAATAATAAATATGAGCTTATCAGTTGAGAAAAAACAAATGAACAAATATACAAAAAATAATGACCTTTCACCTATAGAATCGAACACAGCATTGAAAGTTAAAACAATATTGAATTTCGTTATTAAATTTCATTTTGTAGTGTTCAATTCTATAAAAGCAAATGCACGCGAATTTCAGCAAGTATTGATATTTTATATCGTTGAGTACAATAACTACCGAATCGTGATTCCTTTCACTTCCGCTTCCGAAGGGCAAAAAGTAGATTTTCATGCCAACCTTAACTTTAAAAAAGTGGAGCAAACAGATATTTTGTATTCCAAGCTTTAGAGTTCAAAAAGTTTTTTTCTTAACAGATTAAATACTGCATTGATTGTGGTCATTTTACTTGGCTTCATTTCAATTCTTCACGTAAATGCAGCAACCCTTTGTTATGGAGTAATGTCCCTTTGATTTATTGCAATGAAATGGTGGAATCGGAAAAGAAAAATAAAAAGCGATATATTTTCCGTTTTCTTATTCAACCTCGTTTAAAAAAGCAGTTATCGATAAATGGGTGCGTGGGTGGAAAATGGTTATAACCAAATGGTTTCTCCAAAGAAAATCTCAGGAGTAATAATAACAATTTCAGGAAGTCAAACTGTCACAAGACAGAATGCGAACTTTAACATTTAATCAATCCAGCACAGGACGGATCAAGAATTTTTAATGTGAGGATGGTTATGTATGACTATAACTTAATCGTCGTTTCTTTGTCAAACCACAGCAATTCTCAAAAAAATATTACAAAGTATTGCCTTAGACTATCCATAAAGTAAGGGTTTTGCGATCTATTGGTGCATATGCATCTCAGAGTGCCCCGCAGGTCGGGTGTCGTGCTTTCTCCTTCCGACTTGTACACTCTTCCCAAAATGTTTTTATTACACCTTTTTAGAGGGTTTCGTTTTAGATACAATGAACTACATTTGTTATAGCAGGTAATCATATTTCTAATACCTTACAATGAGGCTATATCTAATTTTGATGTATCACGTTTGCCATATTGCCAAAGGAGATAAACACCTTGCCGACGGAGTAACCGGGTAAATCTGAGGCTTGAATTGTCGGTATATGATTTATGGGAACAATTGTAAATGTGACAATGAAATGCTACAACTTTATCTTTTTGATTATCACTTGTAAGACAATTCGGGACGGTGCAGTCAATTAAATTGACAACAGTGTCATTTAAACGGATGTCGTAGAAACTTTAACGGCACGCGAGTGTCGGTTCAGGACTGGTCACAGGTGTATGCCATATAAATACTGACAATTGCTAATAATACTTTTCTGACTTTAATAGTATGTCGACTGCAAAATCATTTTATGTATGCACAAGTAGACAATTGATGAAATAATGTTTATTATAACTTATAAACTTACCGTTTGCAGGTGAAAGTATCAAAGTTATCCACAAACGTGAAGAAACGGCAAAAGCAGAAATTGGTGGAATATCAACTCACGGTTTTGGTATAGTGTTGTGTTGAAAATTACAGTAAACTTCAAAACTGCAAAGTAATTTTATAAAAACTTGTAACTCTATCAAAACTAAAAAGGAAAATGAACAAGATTTAAACCAGGAGAAAGCAACCCTGTAATAAGTACTGCTTCCTCAACCCTTTCCTTTTTCTCTGTGAAAGGAACAAGTGTTATTCCAAAACTGATTCCAGACGATCCTGTTGCTTGCTCTTTTATATATGCTGGGAAATAATAGGCCCTTTCCTGTTGCAGTTTCTCGAAAAGAAAGCAGGCAGAGAGCCAAAGCAATACAAAGAGTCACCCTCAGAATTGAGCTGTGATGCTGCTCAGCGCCCACTCACTCTTTTCTCTATCGTCCTTACACATTACAATATGCTTTATACACCTACCTCATCACTAAAATTTAGAAACTTATCAAATAAAAAATGTACATAATCATTGCGATAAAACAAACGTGCTTACCCTCCCTCCTCCCTCCCTGTTTACTGGGATAAAAAAGTCAGACATGAAATACAAACCACTTTACACCACCACCACTTGCTTCCAAATATCAACGAGACTTAACAGTAATGCACACTTTAATGAGGACAGTAAAAACCCAATCCCACACTGTCTCAGGGATTTTTCTGATTGAGAAAGAAACAATGGAATAATACTTTCATAAGAGCCACATGCTGCATAAGTAAGTAATGCAAGTTTCTGCGAAATCGAAAAAAACAAAGCGAATTGGTTCCATAAACATAAAAAGCTACTTTTCATTTTATCATTTCTTCTTTGAGATCTGTCATGAAGAGAGGATTACAAGGGTTATGTTGGCGAAACCTGTGTTGGTTGGTAAGAACGGGATTAAAACCAAAAGGGTGGATGAAATGAGTGGGAAAGGAAATCAACAGGAAGGTCACTAAAATTTCTTTTGCAATTTAGACCATGTTTCGTGAGGGATAATGACTTTGAGAAAGTTATATATCATGTCTTAATAAACCATGAAAGAAAGCTTACATAAAATAGTTAAATACTTTACTGACTTTAAGCATAGACTTTCTACAATTTTTTATCATAAGGAAATGATTAATTAATGACGGACATGAGGAAATAGCGGATTTTTATTTAGACAATTGCAAGATAAAAAGTCAGGCCTAATGTTTCCTGTTATTGGTGCTCTAATTCTTAATTTTCATAGCTCATTACTCTTTTATCGTGTAATAATTACAGAAGATTGTGAAAAAACTTATTCCACTGATTATTTTAAAAATTATATTGATAAATTCACTACAGTGAAGGTAAGCCTATGAATAATAGTTTGAGGATATATGCACGTAGAGTTATCCAACTTTTGACTTATTTCCTATATATTGGATTATTTTTCAAGAAAAATCTCCAAGTTATGCAAGTATTTACTATTTAAATGTATTCACAACATAAACTGTCTTTTACTCAGAATTTGCCACGTTAAATACATTTTCATGGGTCTGTTCTTGACTTGGCTTGGCTTCTCCAGCTAATTCACGGAGTAGACACGAGTATTATGAAGTGTATGATAAAAATAATCGCATTGTAATGTATTTGCATTCGTTCTTTGCATAAAAACTTGGAAGCTAGCGTACACTTGCAAAACATTAGAAATGGGCAAATCAGGTCAATACTATTATATTAGTAGAATAGGTGTTAACAATAAATTCCAAGTTTGTGTCTAGTCCTCGTAAACCACAGGGAGAGTTGTTTGTGTTGCCTCAGTTTTTCATAAAAACTCAACAAGAAGACAGTTGATAGGAGTAAATTCGCATTCTTTTCTAGTTAAAACTTGCAAGTTCTAAACCTGATTTAAAAATTTAGTTATTAAATTAGTGAGATTTTTATAAACATACTGTGAACATCTAGGTCGTAAATTAGTTTAAAGAAAAATGCTGGCTGAAAGAAGAAAGACAGTTTTTTGAGTAAAATGGCGCCGTTTGGAGGGTCTCAAGAAAAACTAATTGAGAATGAAGCATCACTAGCTTCAGAAGAAGGGGACGAAACTGGTCGTCCACAAATTGACGACCTTACAGCGTTGACAGCAGAGGAGAAACGGTTTTTACTTCTTGTTGAACGTGGAGATGTGGCAAATGTAAAACGGTACAGGTTTTTGTCCAAGAAAAATATAGCATAGTCAACAAATCCATATTATGATGATGTAATATTAAAATCTCAAACAATACTTTGAATATAGCCTAATTGACACATACCGAGAACAACCTGAAGTACTTCTAATCGACTGTGTGGACCCACTGGGGCGATCTGCACTTACCGTTGCTATTGAAAACGAGAATTATGAATTGATTGAGCTTTTGCTGGATGAAGGGGTTAAAGTGAAAGTACGCTAAGCAGCTTTACGTTCAGCTTATACTACTTAAAACTTGTAAAATTTCATGTTGTTTTGGTAAAACTCATTTTGTTTTTACAAAGGATGCACTTCTACATGCCATCAAGGAAGAGTATGTTGAGGCTGTGGAACTTTTACTTGAGTGGGAAGAACAGCATCATGAATCTGGAACACCTTACGTAAGTCCAAATATTTAATTCAATTTAAAACCTGTGCTTTTTGCCAGGGTCGTGTTTGCCATGACAAAACTTGTTGTTGTTTTGTATTGTTTTATACTATTTCATCTCTTCAAAATAATGTCAGTTTTTGACCTAAGCAAAATGTTTACCAAAAAGCTGGCAAATGCGAGTATTACTACAGCTTTGAAAATACTACAGTGGCACTAACGAATCCTCAAGTACTGAATCATGTGAAGAGAAAAATCAAAATTAATGATTTGATAATACTATGCCTTCAAATTTCAAAAAGGAAGTAAAAACTTGTTCGCTTTTTTAAAATAATTTCCAATCTAAAAATATTTCTTTGGTTTTGACACATTTGCAGAAAATTGTTAATTTTAGAATATCATTGAACTACGAGTTACTTCAAAAATAATTTTTATTGATATCAATCTATCACTACCGTACATAACTGTTATTTTTATTCCATATCATCATTAAAATTCATTATTATGTAATACACATAGCGATGTTAGTGTCGCCATACTGCTCATTCAAACTATAATACATTCAGAGGGAAAAGTTTTGCAGAGGAAGCCTTGCAACTGACAGTAGTTCCTATAGGCATATTAAGTTGAATACTTGTCATATTGTGAATGCTACCAGAGAAAGCAACGATTTTACTTTTTTTAGTACATTGTACCCAAATGGTTTAATTAAATTTGCAGTTTGTCGTTGGCCAGTTTAGGAAACTGCAGTAATTCATTTCTAAAATATTAATTTCCAGAAATTATTTATATATGGGGCATTGTAAGACATTTTTTTAAACAAAGCTTTATTTCAATACATGGGACAAAAAGGATTTAATTGAAACAAATCGATTTATTGCTTATTTTTGAAGGGCAGAGATAGATTACATGTTTCCATCTTTTTGTTTTTTATGCTTGGAAAAGCTTACCAACAAAGTTTATTCTAAAATTCTTTCCAATTGTTGGAAATAGCGTTCGTGAGAAAAAATTAGCAATTTCAAACTTATGTACATGAAGAATATCAATCAAAGAGAAACTTGCTTATTTTGTTTGTCAGTTGTTTCAGTACTTTATAGAACAATCCAAGTGGGAATGAATGCTTTATAGTATTACAAATGTCTTTTTATGGTGAAACGATGACAATACTGAAAGGACATGTTAATATAAATAAGCTACTTAAAAATAAATAAATAAAAATTACACTAATTCGTAGCTACTCTTCCTGTCACTGTGAAAGATGTAATAATAATGAGAGAACCATCACAGAATACAAAATGAGCAATGGGTCTATAACTTTATGTGCAGAATATAAATCTATACGGTGAAAGTAATAAGGAAAATCTAATAATTTGACAATATTTTGGTTTTCTTTCAAAACAAAAGAGCTGGGAAGCAGCCGACCGTGACACAGCAACATTTACTCCGGACATAACCCCCTTGATCTTAGCAGCCCACAGGAACAACTATGAAATCATTAAGATCCTTCTCGACCGAGGAGCTAGTCTCCCAGTGCCCCACGATGTTAAGTGTGGTTGTGACATTTGCGTTTCTGCAGTTAGCGAAGATTCCCTTCGCTATTCTCGGTATTGTTTTTCCCAATAATTGTGTAGTATTTTTAACGGGAAATATTTTCTCAATTTGTTTTTAATTTAAAAGATCGAGAATTAACGCTTTTCGCGCACTGGCAAGCCCGTCCTTGATATGCCTTTCCTCAAAGGATCCTTTCTTGACTGCTTTTGAGCTGTCGTGGGAACTCAGACGGTTGGCTAAGGTTGAAGCAGAGTTTCGAGCTGACTACAATGTATGGAAATGTGTTTTCAAACTAGTAATATAAAAAATTGTGTATATGAATACAGTTGCTATGAAGTATGGGATCATAACAATAACAATTGAAACTAGTTCCAAGGAAAAGATTTGCAAAGATTTTTCCTTTTATTTTCCATTAGTCACCACCTCGTATGCCTTTTTGTATGTATCGCATTCTATCCAATCTCATTTGACATTTACGATAGGATTTTTTGAAGTGATTTTCCTTTCATCAGTACTTTTTAAAGCTAAGTAAATTCGATCTTGAAATCAGTAATGCTACGAATAAACATAATGATGATGCTGTTGATGATGTGGGCGATTCTTTTACAATCGTCCCTACTGAATTCGATCTACTCTAAACACTAATCCGTATTTCATACAACCGCCTTTGCTACTTTCACCGTTTGTACAATAAAAGTATTTTGTCGCAAGCCAACACACCGACCCACTGTGTTAACCTATTCTTATCTAAAGTTAATCTTATTTACCCCCTTTTACAGTGCAATTTTTTGTAGTTTTAAGTTAAAGCATTAGAACAGTTTGTCACAATTTTTATGTTTATTGAACTACTAGTATGGTATCACACGACACCATTAGTTCACGTGATTTTCTTTTCCCAATACAACACTATTGAGGACGGTGAGGTTGATGGAAAATAATAGAATTACATTGAACCCAATGTTTGAAAATAGCGTTATAAACATCTTTATTTTATGCAATAACAATCGCCAACGCGCTGGAAATGTTCCTTTTTTAAATTGATTCAAATGCCTGAGATTTTAATAATTCAGGAAAAGTGTCAATTATTGAATTGTTAGGAGCTTCGTGCACAGTGCCAAGATTTCGCAACAACTTTACTTGGTCATGCGAGAACATCCGTGGAGCTTCAAACTTTACTAAATCATCAAGCAACGAGACTCCGTGCGGCTGATGAAGGCTGGGAGCCAGGAGAAAAGCAGTCCCTTGAACGACTTAAACTAGCAATCAAATACAAGCAGAAAAAGGTGTTACATCATAATATATGTATATTACATAAAAGAATAATCATTAATATAAAATAACTAGACTTGATTATTTTGAAAAAGTTTGTGGCTCATCCGTCAGTTCAGCAATTGTTGGCTTCAATGTGGTACGAAGGGTTACCAGGATTTAGACGCAAAACGCGTGTAGCTCAAGTACGTAGTTTAATGTAACAAATTAAACATTTTAAACCTGGAAAACAATTAACACATTTTAATAATGTAATACTTTGATTTTAGTTAATGGACGTGGCACAACTTGGAGCCATGTTTCCTATCTACTGCTTCCACTACATGTTACATCCGGAAGGACCTAAGGGGAAGTTTTTAAAGAAGCCCTTTGTTAAATTCATTTGTCACTCAAGCTCATACGTTACGTTTCTCAGTGAGCAGAAATGATCTAAAGATAATTTTCCTAGAAGAGCTTTTACCATAGGAGTAGCATTATGTAATTATGTATGAACGTTGATTATTAGCGATCATGTTTACAAATTAATTGAAATTACGCAAACCGTTATTTTAGTTAAAAGGGAGAAAATAAGTGAAATTTCTAGAAAACAGGGATTATTTTCTCATTATATTTAATTGAGATGGTGTAGTATGCTTGGTAATTTGCTGCTTATTTTTCCCATGTCTCCGTATGTGATTATCTTACGTACTACAGCTTTGCTGGCAGCTGCCTCTCAACGAGTAGAGTATGTAATTCTGGACTGGTTTGGAAATGACTGGATGCATGAGATTTTACGAGAGTGGGAGAGGAAGGAGAGGGGATCTCTGCCCGGGCTTGTGGAAACTGCGATCATCATTTATGTTCAAGGTAATGTTAAATCTTTACTGTATCCTCCTCTGATCACTTTCCACTTTTGACTTTTCTTATGAGCACCTTCCTTTCCCAAACTCACCCCGTTAACGGAGCCATGCCACCAACCGCCATATCTCATTACTAAACCCGAAACAAGTAAATTGAGTCCATTTTTACGCTTCAGTATATATAAGACTTTTCATTTCTTATTCTATTTTACAATACAACGGAAGACTATGATCTAACAATGGTCGGGTTTTTACTACAAACTATTTTAAGATTTTTTACTTTTTTATTTCGTAGGTTGGATATGGGCGGAAATCAAATCGCTCTGGTCAGATGGTTTGATTGAGTACATTAGTGATTTATGGAACGTGGTGGATTTCATCACGAATACTTTGTATGTGACATGGATTGCACTACGATTTACGGCGGTTTACTGCGTCATGGTAAAAAAAACAACTTATTTCGAAAAAATACAAGATTTAATATACTACGGTGTAGGATGAACAGGATAACAAGTGTTTTGCAAGCTTTCTTTTTGAAGAAACACGTTATTGCATCAGAAATAGATAGATCATTTGCAGCGTTTCTAACATTGTGGGCATGTTGAGATTTGTAATCCTTAGGAAATGAGAGATTTTATTCATTTACTTTCTCCACGTTTTTTCATGCTACTTTTTTACATGTTTTTGTTTGATGGCAATGTTTATAAATAATGTTGTATGTACGATGACGGAAATGGTTTCCTTGTATTTTAAAACAGAGGGAAACATGGGAAGGACTGGATCCGTACTATCCTCGAGAGTCTTGGGATGCTTTTGATCCAATGTTGCTTTCGGAGGTTGTCATTACCACTTTTTATTTCAAGTTTATGCATAAAAAACAAATAAAATTGTTATTTCACCTGAATTTTAGGGAATGTTTGGGGCGGGAATGATATTCAGGTAGTAGAATTGACTTTTGAAATACTACAGTAATTAAAAACCAGTATTAATGCAAAATTGCAGGATTTCCTTTATGCATTTTTGTATATTCTTTTATTATTTTTATTCTTTTAAAAGCTTCCTAAAGTTGGTTCATATCTTCAGCATCAATCCGCACTTAGGACCTTTGCAAATATCCCTTGGACGTATGATTGTGGACATTTTGAAATTTTTCTTTATTTATACCCTCGTTTTGTTTGCATTTGGATGTGGTAAGTTCTTTACAAATATACAAGCATACTTTCCCAATGAATAAAAAATGACTTCCTGGTTTTAATTCTTAGGCTTGAACCAGCTTCTGTGGTACTATGCAGATTTGGAAAAGGCAAAATGTTATTCTTTAGAAAACAATCAGCCAAACTATGACGCTGGAGATTCGTGTTTTATTTGGAGGCGATTTGCAAAGTAAAATCTTTCTTTAGCAATCCATCCTGGTAAATGTTTTTAAGGCTTTTGTTTTGAATGTTGTTGCAGTTTGTTTGAAACCTCACAGTCTTTGTTTTGGGCAAGCTTTGGTTTGGTTGAGTTGGATGCTTTTGAATTGACTGGAATCAAAGGATTTACTCGGTTTTGGGGTCTCCTTATGTTCGGTTCTTATTCCGTCATCAACGTAATAGTTCTTCTTAATATGCTTATTGCCATGATGTCCACTTCCTACCAAATCATTTCTGAACGGAGCGACACAGAATGGAAGTTTGCTCGGAGTAAATTGTGGATTAGCTACTTTGATGAGGGGGCAACTGTTCCAGCCCCATTCAACATTATACCAACATTCAAAAGCCTTAAGAGATTGCTTGGTTGTGGGAAGAAATTGGAAAGAAAGCCGTCAGGAAAGGTACGGGTTTTTGAATGAATCTTTTATTTAGCTAGTTTTTATTGTCGTTATTTTTGAATGGACAATGGACATATTTTTAGCGACGAGGAGCCCTTCAACGTTATCTTCACATTACAAGGCTGTTGGTACGTCGTTACGTCAGTGCAGAGGAGAATAGAAAACAAGAAGAAGCTGGAATAACAGAAGATGATGTGAATGAAATTCGCCAAGATATTTCTTCATTTCGCTATGAGCTCCTAGATGTTCTCAAAACGAATGGGATGAGAACACCAAACCTTCAACCGGGAGGTGCGATAGTGGCTGGAAGAAAAGGAAAAGTTATGGAAAGGCGTTTGATGAAGGACTTCCAAATTGGAGTTATCGAAACAGCTGTAAAAGAGGCCATAATGGCAGACGATGGGAGTACAAAGGATATGTTTGCGAGGATTGCAAGAGCAATTGGAAGAAAGAAATCAAAGAAGGATTGGAATGAGCTTGTGAGGAAAGCATCAGTGAAAGCTGATCCAATCGGGTCTAAACAAACTTCTCTCAAGAGACGAAAGGATAGTGTGAGAAGGAGAAGAATTGAGCAGGAAAATGCAGCTTTGTTTTCAATGGATCCTGAGCAGTAAGATAAACAAATTGCAGCGACAAATATAGAAATTGATACATACATACATTTTAAATGCATTTGCTATAAAAGTATTCCTTTTCTTTTAATCATAGATTGGCAGAGTATAATCCTAAACTTCAAGAATTGTCCGCAGCCACTCGTGTCGCTTATGCAAAGTTTAAGACAAAAATGTTGATGAGCCAAATTAAAGAAACGGAAGACGACTCAGAGCCCACATCGCCAAGTGAGCAACAGAAAAACGCCAAAACTCCGGGGAAAGCACAGAGTTTGAAAGTAACAAAAAGGGTCTCTGTGGTCAAAGCAGATAAGCAACAAGAACAATCTGAAGATGGAAGTAAGAAGAAATCAGGCAAGGAGATTTCAAAAGGGGGCTCCCTTGACTCCGCACCCACACAACCTACTGACCCTTCACAGAGTGATGTTTCCACTCCAATTCTAAAACCAATACGCCAGGAGCTTCAAAAAAAGAAATCTCAAAGTGATGTAGATAGCGCGGGGAAGAAAACGTCGCCAGTTTCAGGTTCAAAATTTGACACTGATGAGTCTGCTATAATAGCGGTGCCTGAAGTAGAGAAAGTTGAAATTAAAAGACAAATTACCAGAACACCAACACCACCACTGCCTACGCCACCGATGAAACCTGAGAGAATTTTATCAACCGAAAGGAAATCCTCTTGTGCAAGGAAAGAAGAATTTACAGTTGTTCAAATTGAAACGAAACAGCCAACAACGCCCGCAAAGGAAGGAGAAAGTGTAGCCGGCAGAGACGCATCGGAAGGAAAGGAAAAAGAGCTTCCGTCTACCTCACAGACGTCGGGGCAAAGGAAGACTTCAACTAGTGGAAGCTTGCAAGAGCCCTTACCGCCACCTATAGGACCAAGTCCTACGGGAAAATCTGCCATTACTGGGCAAACACGTACAGGATGGATCTAAACGTGTTATTGTTAATATAAATTTATGTAATAATAATCATTGTTTTAATACCCGTTACTACTACCTTTTGTTTTCCATGCGAATAATTTTAAAATTGATAAATTTCTAAATCATTAATTCAATGTTGATAAACTTCTCTCATTAATAAATTGCTGTTTAAAACAAGATTGAAAATTGAATGGGAACTCATTGTTGCATTTAAAAACTACTTTGGCTTCAGTTCATCAGCATATCGGCTTTATTTTTAACAATTGTCAACCACTGGAAAGCTTCTCGACTAATAGGATTATTACGGAACAGTTAGTGAATCCGCAGAGCATTGAAGTGTTGACGTACGTTTCTCATAATAATGATGCAGAGACTAGCAAACCCCTCCTATTAAGCCAATAAATAGTATTTACCAATAATTTCCTTCTCATTTCCGTTTTGTGTTTTATACCAGCCATTTAGAGATTAATTTTAATAATGGAATTACATATGATACGTATGAAATGAGCACACGTTTGCAAAAAGCTGACTTTGGAATTGTGTTGACCTGCACCAGAGCATATGTGGCCGTAAAACAATTTTAATATTTGCTTCTATTATTATACAAATAACTTTTGAAGATATGCGAATAAAATTAGCTCATTGTTTTAATAATTGCAATAAGTCCGTGATAATTGGCAAAGATACTTTTACTCGGGTTTCTTATTGTTTTGCAAATAAATTGGATTTTCATGCTGTTAAGCGTACGGGGCGAGGTGTTATAAGTGAGTAGAACAAGACTTGTAATCCAGTTTCCATTTTCCTTCGTTCGGGTAAATTTTTAGAGTAATTTATTGCGTGGTATATGATTTTAGTAAAAGTAATAATTTTAGCATTATCATTCAACTTCATTTTGCATTCTAAATAGGGTTGACAATGATAACTTCATACTTTTCGTGAAAGTTTAAGTGTTGAACTCATATTTTGAAAGTCAATAGGCCAAAACATGGCAGCAACACAAATAGTACCTGGGGGAAGAGGCAGTATAGGGAAATGTGAGATTGGTCCATATGAGGAGGAGGTGAGGAATCGAAGGTTCTGCTTTGTAACAATTTTATGTCTGGATATGAATTTTTTTGAAAGCACCAATCAAATAATAATTAACCGTTTAGGATCGTTATGGAAAACCAAGAAAGGGTGCTCGCATGCCCAAATTGCCAAAAACGTTGACTTCAGATGAAAAGAAGTACTTACTAGCTGTTGAAAGAGGTGACTTGGCAAGTGTTCGTAGGTAAAGCAAATATTTATTGAAAGAAATAGAGCTCCATCTAAAAGAAGAGGTATTTATAATGAAATTTTGTCTGTAGAATGATACAAAAAGCTATGAAGGACAACTCTATTGACGTTAACTGCGTTGACCCTTTGGGCAGAGGCGCCCTTCTGATGGCAATCGAAGCGGAAAATTTAGCAATGGTGGAATTGTTGGTGGTGATGGGAGTTAAAACTTTGGATGCCTTATTGCACGCCATAGATCGCGAATTTGTAGAAGCGGTTGAGTTACTTTTGGAACATGAGGAGTTGATTCATAAAGAAGGAGAACTTTACGTATGGGAAAAATCTTTGTTGTGATATGAAATAGTGTTTAGATTGGTTTTTAAGCTTGTTTTTATTTTCACAGAGCTGGGAAAGCATTGATAGGGATACAGCAACTTTCACTCCGGAAATAACTCCGTTGATTTTAGCAGCGCATAGGAATAACTACGAAATCGTAAAAATTTTATTAGACAGAGGTGCCACAATACCGTTACCGCATGATATTCGATGTGGTTGCAGTGAATGCTTGGATGGGGCAAAGCAAGATTGTCTTCGGTATTCTGCATCCAGAATCAACTCTTATAAAGCATTGGCAAGCCCTTCTCTCATAGCTTTGACTTCAACAGATCCCCTTCTAACAGCTTTTGAACTTTCATGGGAGCTGAAGCAACTTTCCTTTTCAGAGCCTGAGTTTCGTGGTGAATACTTGGAGTTGCGGAAAAAACTGCAAGATTTTGCTGTGTCTTTGCTAGGCCACACTAGAACCTCTCATGAGCTCCAAGTGATGTTAAATTTTGATCCGGATATAGTTAAAGATGACGACGACAGTATGTCAGATCTAGTTCCCACTGACACTCATGATGGTGGTTTAGCCAGACTTCGTCTTGGAATAAATTACAAACAAAAAAAGTTTGTGGCCCATTCATGGGTTCAGCAATTCCTTGCTTCGATTTGGTACGAAGGTCTTCCAGGATTTCGCCAAAAGAGTGGAATTGGAAAAGGATTAGAAGTTGCCAAAGTAATTGCCATTGCTCCGTTCTACTGTTTTGTTTATATGCTTGCGCCAAATAGTCAAACCGGGCGGCTAATACGGAAACCTTTTATGAAATTCCTTGTACAAACTTCATCTTATCTGTTTTTCTTGCGTAAGTAGACTTAATTTTACAATTGATTCCAAAAATTGCCTGTGGAAAATACTATTTTTGATTACAGTTTTGCTAATTTTGGTCTCCCAACGAGTGGAAGAGAAATTTATTGACTGGTTGGAGTCTGTAAAAATGAGAGATGATCCGAGTTTTCATTTGCAACGAAAACCACATCGTGGTTTACCTCCCCGATTTCTGGAGCTGTTTGTAGTAGCCTATGTTATCGGATTTATATGGGAGGAGACAAGGGAGCTCCTCCGGGAAGGTTTTAAAGTCTACGTGTCTAACTTATGGAATGCCATTGACTTCCTCAGGAATTCCACTTACGTGATTGTGGTCCTGTTACGGAGCTGGGCGTTTATTCAGCAACGGCAAGAAATAGCGGTAAATCCGGCGCGAGCTTTTATTCCCCGTGAAGACTGGGATGATTACGATCCTCAATTAATTGCGGAAGGTTTGTTTGCTGCGGCAAATATTTTCAGTGCGTTGAAACTTGTTCACACTTCGTCAATAAATCCTCATTTGGGACCACTTCAGATATCCTTGGGAAGAATGATTGTGGACATTTTAAAGTTTTTCTTTTTTTACTCTCTTGTCCTTTTTGCGTTTGCTTGTGGGCTTAATCAACTACTGTGGTATTTTGCGGATTTGGAGAAAAACAAGTGTTATTCCCTACCAGGAGGGTTACCTGATTGGAAATCAAATGGAGAAGCGTGTATGAAGTGGCGCCGATTTGGGAAGTAAGTGCTGATTTAAACAGAAATTCTCTTGGGTTTGTAGTCGAGGAATGAAAGGTTATTTTTAAACTTTATTATTGCAGTTTATTCGAATCTTCGCAATCGCTTTTCTGGGCAAGTTTTGGTATGGTGGGGTTATCAGACTTTGAACTGACTGGGATTAAATCATACACTCGTTTCTGGGGGCTGTTAATGTTTGGATCGTATTCCGTAATCAATGTGATTGTCCTGTTGAATCTTCTCATTGCCATGATGTCAAATTCTTATGCAACAATCACTGTGAGATCATATTTTAAACGTTTTACAAAACATAGTTGCAAACATCAAATTATATAATTTTATTTAGGAAAAAGCTGACACTGAATGGAAATTTGCCAGGACTAAATTGTGGTTGAGTTATTTTGATGAAGACTCTACCTTACCGTCTCCATTTAACTTGATTCCTACTCCAAAACAAATCAAACGACTACTTGGAAGGGTCATTCCGGGGGGAGGATCAGGCAAAGGCTGTTCCAAACAAAAAGAAGCTCGTCTGTGTGAACTGCGAGAGCAAGCCAGGGAATATACAGCGGTTATGAGAGCCCTTGTTTGGCGCTATATTAGTGGAATGCATAGGAAAAAGGAGGAAGAGTCTGTTGTGACGGAAGACGATGTGAATGAAATCAAAGGAGAGATCTCAACACTTCGATGTGATCTTGTGGAAATGTTCCGTACAAATGGAATGAATGTGACTGGACTTGCGCAGAAACGTAAAGAATTAAAAAAATAACCCATTGAATTATCAGTGTTAATAATTGTTAAAATATAAATTCCAGAGGCTTTAGTATCTCGTAAAACCAGGGAATGGGAACGTCGTTTATTTCGTGGATTTCACGTTGCCCCAGCTGCGGGAGATGACAGCATCTTGATCAACGTGAGTAGCATCACCCACGAAGGAGAAGGTGGAGACAGAAGGGACAGTGAAACCGGTACTGATAAATTTCGAAGAATGGCAAGACTTGCGTTACTTAACCGAGAAAGACTAGCCCGGCCCCCAAAACACTTATCGCATATTGGAAGGTCAACAAGTAATGAATCATTCAAATCTCGACAATCCCTTAAAAAAGCAATGGATGCAGCTAAGAAAATGGTTGACAAGTCAAATACATCTTCAGTTATACCTTCACCAGAACCGGGATCCATGTCTAATGATAATCATACCGGGATTTTGCTGTCGGTATCACCTGCAGGTTGTTTGGAGAGGAAAGATTCTACTCTTTCTGTTGTTGCTGAGTCATCCCAAAGGGTTTCCCCAGCTCCTAGTCCAGGACCTGATGATGATAGTAAGGGACCATCCAACGCTCCACCATCAGCATCACAGGAAAACTCAATCATAGACGAACCCCTGCCAGATAATATTACATTAGTAAAACCTACTTCTCCTCAGCAGCAGACTAAACATATCCCTGACTTGAATGAACTGCCTATTTTGTCTGCAATTTCTAACAATACCGTAATTTCTATGGAAAATGAAACTGAGCATGAAAAGACACAAGAGTCAAAAAATGAATCAATAGATATCCCTTGTGGCATTGATGCCACAAAGAAAGACAAAACATCACCGTCGTCTACCGCATCTACTTCTGGCAAAGACTCTGAACCATTTTCAAGAAGTTCCACATTAGATTTAGACACTGTTACTGTTAACTTGGAGTCCGCTGGTGAGAATAGCAATGCTACACCAATGGCAATACCTTTATTAACAGTGCCCCAACAAGACAAGACCAAAGACACTACGTCATCTGCATCTTTAAGCGTTGCTGGGCAAAAGATTGAGGATGTTAAAACCATCAAACGACCCAAGCCGGGAGGACCGTGGTTTTAAGGGGCGAAGACCTTCTCACATCTTTTTAGACAATTAAGATTTCATTTACCTTTGTTAATATCATATACTTGATTGGAAGTAGACAGAGCTGTACAAAAATAGTACGTGAACATGGAGAATGCATATGGATATATCGGTACCTGAAATAAAATACCCATTGAATTCCTCATTTCATTTGTGGTTTACTTTCATTGATTCCTTGCTTTTATTGATTTGTCTTATCTCATATGAATGAACAAAGAAAATCATAAAAATGCACATGAATTGTGCATATCTCGTCGTTTGAAGATGAAATCCAACAGACAAATGACACGTTTGATAAACAAAAAAGGTAACTGCTATATTGCACCTTTTAAGACCTTTAGAGTCTAATATCCAATCTACAAGTTGTATAAAACCTGGTTTTAGTACTTTTTGGAACTATCATTGCAAGTCTCAATGGATTCAGTAGCCTCTGAATTAGTCCACTATATGCATTTTTTGTAGTGATTTGTTCTTGCATACAGACGCAAGAAAAAGTAGATTTTTAGTAGAAAATGAAAGAGAATCTCTTCTTTGTTATCTTTCTAATCATTCCTGTAAAAAATCTAAAAACCTGTCAGGTTAGCATGCTCACCTTCTCAGTTTCCAGTAAGACATAGTAACAGTAGTAGCGAACTTATTAATTCTCTAAATTTTATCACTCTTAAAACTCCTATTTTTGCAGATTTTAATTCAAGACATTATTGCCAGTTAACGCTTATCTCGGAACTTTAATCTTTAATAGTTTAATAAAATAAAAAATGTCGCTAGCAAATACCCCAATCATTCCATATTTTGAAACGGAAAAAGACCGAAGAAGACGACTTAGGGGTGGATGGATTTCAAATGTTTTGAAGTGGTTTCTTACCTTTTCTTTTTTAATCTTTGGATTTGCTACTTTAGTCGTTTATAACTGGCGTTCAGGTAAAAATAATTGCAGAAAAAGTTTGCATCTTATTTAACAAAATTATGTAATTTAATTATTTTAATTGCTTTTTTCTTGTATGGAACAGGCGGACTCAGATTTAGCAAAGAAGCAATTATTTTATCTTACAACGAAGACGACGAAACGACGCTGGAAATCTTGCTTGATTAAAAAATAATTGCTACATTTAAATAATTAAATACAAGTCAAATATAATCTTCGTTGTAATTTTAAACGCATGAACTTATTTTAGCTTTAGATATTCAAATATTTTAACTTTTTGAAGGTCAAATCACCTTAGGTAATTTGCCAATTAGTTAACCTCTACTAATTTAAATATTACGCAATTAAATTTCTAAGTCATTTAGGTTATAAGTTTAGGAAAGAAATTGAAGGCGTTTTAGATCAAAAAATTAAGACCTTGAGACTAAAATAGTTAAAATTGTAAAATCTGTAAAATGTGAAGTTGCATAATAATTTAATCCTGTGTAATTCAACATTGCAAAAAAGTGATTCTGTGAGGTGGCTCTTGTGTTTTTGCGAAAAAGTGTGAAAGTATTGTGGGGAGGATTTTTATATTTCGGCATTTTCCTTTTTATTGCAAGCAGCAGCTTTAGCATTACATAACACCGAACAAGTCTCTCAGCTGTTGTGTTCTGTTGAAAGACAAAAGTTATTTCATTTCCTGTGATCAAATCATTAAAATTTTACTTATTTTAAATATTTATTTGTTAAAGACAATGGATCAGGGATTGCGTCATTGCCTTCGATTTTATTAAGTGTGAGGCTGTGATTATGAAAGTTAATTTCAATAGAAAAATTCAGTATAAAACAGACAATGGATAATAAATAAAAAATAGACCTTCTATGAAACCTGTTTCATTTTAATTTTGTGGGTGCTTCTTGATAGTTTACGTTAAGTAGTTATTCAGTTGGAGCAATGAGTGGGGTAAAGTTTGAACTCCAAAAGGAGGTGTTTGAGTCCACCAAAGAGCGGCTTCATGGGGTCGTTACTGTACAGAAAACTGGGAGGAAGAAGAAGATACCTGCTTATCTTTGCATAACAGGGAGTATTGAACGACCAATTAGGTTTACTATTTATTTGGTAAGATTATTGTAAGGATGGAGATGGCACAAGGAAATTGATAATTACTATAAAATAAAATAAAATTGACATTTATTGTGTTAAAGGTGAAAAAGACAGAAAAGGGGTTTAAAAGGAAGCAGGAATGGACGCTGTCAAGTTTAAAAGAAGTAAATTATAAATCCAAGGTAAAAAAGAGTCAGTTGCGCAACAATTAATAAAACTTTAAGTAATACCTCTATTCAATGGTTTGATTTAAATGGCATATGTTTTCAATATATTCCAATTTTTAATGCTTACAGGAAAGTTTGGAATTTGATCTTCAATTAGAAAAATCTTACCATTGGTTGGCGATTTCGTCTGAAGAGAAAAATGCATTTTTCACGCTTTTACATCAGGTTAAACTAAAACATAAATCATTCATTAATTTCCTTTGATGATGTTCATTGTCTAATCAATATGCATCGGTTTCTACTTTGTAGGTTTGTTCAAGAATGCACAGACCACCGAAATTTCAGAATTTTCAACTGGACGAGGAGGATGATGAAAACAGGGCAGATAATATAGCAATAACGTCAGTCCCCAAGGATACACAACTAATTGAAAGCGGTGATGAAGAATTCGGTCTATCGGAAAGAGAAGAATTTGATCTAGAGAAGGTTTTAGGGAGAGCTGAAAACGCAGTCGTTAATGCAGAGGCTTTTATGGAGCAACTTGCCAAAGAATTGTCAATTTTGGATGGAGAGAATATTCACAGCATTATGGATTCAGAACTGCAGGTTAATTCGTTAATGGAATCCATAGATAAGTCTATTGTGCAGCTGGAGCAAATTGAAAGGGAGTTGGGTGACTACCAAGAAGCTGTTACGCATGTTAAAAATGCTGTTGAAAAAATTGAAGAAGAAAATTCTCAGATGGGGACGGCTGCTCGCAATAATCAACAATTGCTTTCTGAACTTACCAACTTAATTCGTGCTTTGGATTTTCCTGTTGGGTCACAAATTCTCAACGCGGATTTTAGTTCAGTTGAAGGAATCGCGAAAGCTACCAGAGATGCATATGCATTGAAAGATGCCTTAAATATTGAAGAAAATGTTCACCCAGCTTTGTTAAAAATGAGAGCTGTTGTGGATCAAAAGAGGAGATTAGAGAAGTTCAAGCAAAAGTTCTCGCAAAATCTAATGTCGCACCTAGCGAAATTATTTATTCATCATGGAAACATTTCATCAATGGATTCCGTTACAGCGGTCAACTCACTGCGTCTTCCTGTTCTCAATTCTATGTATCAAGAATTGACACCTTACACAAAGCTGATGGGGTGGCTGAGAACAATGGATTCGGATGCGTACGCTTCTCTTCTTAAAACCTATACGGTATCAATTCAGAAAATATATGAAAAGAACGTGAAACTGCTTTTTGAAGAAGCTAGGACAAGAATATCGGGAAGTGTTGCTTCCTCAGGACGGTGTAAGTATAATGATTTATTTTAAAGTGTTTGATAATACAAGTGAATTATATTTACAAAAACTTTGTAAGGAAAATTTTTTAAAACTGTTTCATTTGTATTTAATTAGTATCCGTCTCTACGAATGATCTGCGGATTCGTGGTAGGTTCTTTGGAAAAACAAGGAGTTTGGCTAACAGGGAAGGCGATACTGAAAGTCAGGGTTCCGGCGAAGGGTAAATGATTAAATCAAATGCATATGCATATACCATATACCATAAAAGGTTTATCGTAGTAATGCGTACCCTACCTGTTACCAATGCATAAAGTATTGTTTTTGTTATTATTTTCAAGCTCTGTGGATTCATCAGAAAGGCAGCATTTTTATGACATCTTGGAACAGCTTTTGGAAGGACTAGAACCATCTGTGAACAGCGAGGAGAAATTTATTGCGACTTTTTTCTGTCTTGAGTTAGGTGCCTCTTCTTCAGGAAACGTTTCTATTGTATCACCATCAAAAGGTGGTAGTGGTGGAGAGCTGAGACGTATCATGGTTGTTTTATTTGGTGCCATTGAATCAGAACTTACATCATTCCTGACACATTATGAAAGCATGGAAGCAAGGTATTTTTTTACCATTTCCTGTTTTACAGTTCTTTTATGTTTGTCAATTTATAGAATTCTTAATAAAGTATACATATTTGATGCAGCTTTTGTATGGGTGCAATGGTTCGCCTTGGATTTCATGCCTTAAAGCCGGATAACACATCGACCTACATTGGCATGATATTTGGTTCTGTGTTGGTGCAGGAGAAGAGAAGCTTTGATCGATTGATGAACTCATACGTGCAAGCCATCAACGACAGTCGTCTTCCACGGAAGGCCAAACCTGGAATTTTAGCATTTGTAACAGACTTTGAGGTAGATTCAATAATTTTATACCGTAGTAGTAGTGCCTAATTACAATTATTGGACAGCAGTAGCATTTGGCTAGCATTATTATTTATTAAACCCTTTAAAAACTACTGTAACAGGACTTTGCTGTAATGGCTGAAACAATATTTGGCAACTCTGCAAGACGAAGTGATCTAGAAAAGTGGTATGTGAAAATGCTATCCGCAGTCTTTGATGGAATCATACGTTTGTCTGGAGAAACCAATAAAACACCGGGTGAGGTCATTCGAATGGAAAATTTTCATAGACTTCACTCCATTCTGTCCAGACTTAAGGTTCAGTCGATGGAACAACAGAAAAAAGATGCCAAAGTGAAGTATAATGAAGCTTTAAATGCATACGTTACCAGATATTTTGGAAAACCTCTGATAAAGCTTAATGTAAGAAATTAATCTGTCATTGCTTATTTCTTTATAAATAGTAAAATATCATATGTGTAATCTCTCATAGTAATAACAGAAATAGCAATAATCAACCATTTAATTTAAATTACAGGAGTTTTTTGAAGGAGTAACCGCAAAAGTCAGTCAGGGTGTTAAGGAATCTGAAATTGGTTACCAAATGGCTTTTAGCAGAGCTGAACTGAAGCGTGTTATTAAAGATTACCCTGCAAAGGAGGTAAAAAAGGGTCTGGAATCATTGTACAAAAAAGTGGAAAAGCATCTGTCGGAGGATGAAAACTTACTGCAGGTAATTAGATAAAGAGCTCATGCATGATGTTATGATTTGTAAGTGTGGTGATGACAAAATTTATGATTTGCCAATCTATTCCTACTAAAAATCAAATTTTTATTTTCGCCTCAGGTCGTTTGGCGAGCCATGCAAGAGGAGTTTATTGTGCAGTACAAATCTATCGAAAGTCTCATAGGAAGATGCTACCCTGGCTCAAAAATCACACTTGAATTCACCATTGATGACATCCTTGTGTTCTTCTCAGAGATTGCACAGTCTCATTAAATATTAAAAAAGTATTGCCTTGTGTGCTTTTACCAACAAATTACGGCACCAAAAAAAACTTGTTAATGCATTATAAGTAAATATATACGTAATTATTATAAATAATCATAATATTGTGATATTTCAAAAAAGTTAGAAGTTAAAAGTCGAAATAATTTTGATTTGTGTAGGGTGTTTTTATATATTTTATTATTATCGATTTTTGGTAACTACCACGTACTTGATATGTACTACGTAACACAGAAGGTAATAAATAAATTTGTCTTAACTTATCATACTCCTTTTAAAAATAAACTTTTCCATAAAAATTCCGATAAATTATAGAATGTAATAGTAACCTAGGATAAAACATATGTAGTAAATTGTTTCTAGGAATAGTGCGCTTAAAGAGTGAAGGATCTTTAACAGTATACGTTTAATGCAATTTTGTAAGCAACTTCAATAAGATTTTGGGACATAGGCCCGTCCTCGTAGCAAATATAAATCTCTCGTTCCTCCGGGTAAATCCTTCCTACGACCCAATAATTCACATCACGCTTTCTGGGTTTCTTCTTGTGTAAGTCGCGGGGCTCTGTAACCTGACAGTGGAAGAGTATTCCGTGTTCCGAGATCGGCGCTAGGGCACGGCTGACCCACTTCTTGTCGTAGCTTCTCTCTTCAAGTCTATTCTGTATTCGATGCAGAAAATATAATCAGTTCAGAGTATGCCATTTCAATTTCAATCACTCTTTTAAGTTTTGCACTTTTTTTTAACTCTTTCCTTTCTCATTCCCCACCTTCTCTTTCCTCCATTCCATTTGTAAATTAAGAACTTACTCGTGCATTAGCTGCTTTATGGAGTATGTGGTGGATCACGGTGGCACTTTGATGAAAGTTATGTCGCACAACAGCAACCCATCCTTCATGGTTATCATTAGTGAATAACATCACACCTCGTCCAAACTCCACTTGTAGATAGTCAAACAATACGTTCCCTCTTGAAACTCTACGAAAAGCATAATATACATTCTGTTATTACTTAAAGTGGGAAAAAATGTGTACCATTTTTACTTTTTCTGGTAAACGCCAACTCCCTATTAGATTTGTTGGAATCATACACTTGAATTCCCTTGTGTATTACATATGTACCTCTTCCAACATTTATCCAACAAAAACCAACAAAGCCAATTTTATGACAAGAATCACACAATATCCTGCAAAAAATTCTCTGCTTGCATATAACCACGAAGGCAACGCTCAGTTTTTTAATGGTAGCATTTTCTCAAACTAAAGAAAAATCAAAAGTTGCTCCAAACTAATGGCTTGAACGGGAAATGGGAGTACGTGAGGTTTTTTATTGCTGAATATATATTTTTATTTGTCGGAGGCTTAAAAAGATTGAGACATTTTACCTGATGAATTTAACTTCTTGTCCAGTAGTAGATCCAGTGGCTGACGATAAATCCCCGGACTCATACTGAAATTAATTACCAAAAGATTTACCAAAGCTATAATATCTCCGACCCTCGTAAAAAAGTAGTAATGGTCAAGAATAATGGATTGAGCAATAATAATACATAATAACTAAAAGCAAAGGAAATCATAAAATCTTGCAATGTCTTGCAATATATTTCGCACCCATTTCATAGAACTGTTGTCGCTTCCCGTTCCAGTCGTCGTATCATCCATATCATCTCCCCCTTCTCCTGTATCAGAGTCAATTTGAAGATTTTCAGAGTTTCCAGAGAAACTATCCTCCAAGGTGCCCGCAGTTGCGGCAATAATTCCTGAACGAATCCCACTGTTACCAATTAAGGACTGGGAGGCTAAGGACGAGGAAGAGTTAAACGAGGAGGGCGCCCCACTCACAAAACTTTTTGTTCCCGGTGATGGGACAAATGGACTAGAACTGTGTGGAAGGGTTTGACGTAGGGAGCATGTACAAGTGGAGAATAGTGATAATGATGTAATGCTTCCGACTCCAGCAGAGGTGAAGTGAACCGGACAAGGTTGAGAATCCGCTGTATTCTTTAGTATACTGCTAGTTCCCTGAGCCTTTCTCACGGACGATCCAGCAACAACTGAGGGCTCTGTAAAAAAAGAAAGGGAAAAATAAGAGACGAGTAAATTACACGAGCACATTTAGCAAACCACTTATTCGGCTACATTTTCTCCCCGTGAATTCCTTAAACTCTTGGTGAAAGCTAGCATACATGGGGTAAAATGATACGCCACACTTTTCCTTAAGCTAAATTATGGCTTCCAGCCAGAAATGTTACGCCATGCCACGTATCCATTGCTTGAGCTATAAATTTATCCGTCAAGTCACGAAATTGTTAAAAGAGTAGAGCGCGTACTAAACACAAGTTTTAGGTTTTTACTAAATATACCCAAGAAAAGGGAAAGACTGGCTTTGTTAGGTTAGGTTTACTGCCTCGTTTTCAAACTTCATTTTACCATAAACCTTTACTGTTGAATTTAGACTTGCGGTGGTGGTGACCCGGCAAGAGAAATGACGTAATACTTTGTAACAACCAGCGGTTGAAGCAGATGCAAACTGCAATGAAATTGAGAAAACTTTCCATCTAATCAAACTACTACTGAAAGCTCTATTTAGCCCAGACATACAAAAAATACTAAAATTCTCCATAGCTGTAACGCATTTCAACCTTGAGCTTTTATGTTTGGCTTGGAAAACCAATAAAAATTTTCGTTTTCATTGTTTAAATATTATTTTTTCACATTACCTAATAATGATCAAAGCAATAATGAAAATCATGTTATTGTCCCATTGACTACTACTAGCACAGATGCGAAACACAAAAACTAACGATTTTCTACAATTTGAAATTACTCTCATGAAGGAAACTAAAAGCGTTTTAGGGAAAAGGAAAGAATCTGTTTTGGGATTGCCTCTGTGTGATTATTGTAACGTTGCTCTAATTTCTTTTATTGGAAAAAAACATTTCAAAGTACCCTTATTTTTTAGATCAATGCTTCACTAGTTGTTGTAATCACGTCGCATTATAAAACGAAATGGGAAAAAACTTGGCCTTTTTTCTCAGCATCAGTTTTTTATTGAAAAAAGTTTCAAGTCAATTGAGCTTACTGTTAAAGGAAGAAGAAAGGGGTGAAGAGTTGGGTTGTTGAATGCTACTGGTCGAATTTGATTTTTCTTGTTGTTGCTGTTGAGAGGTAGTTCGAAGATGATTTCGCTGTTGTTGTTGAAGATGCTGGTGGTGGTGCTTGGAAGGGACCGATGAGGCAGATGAGCCTGTCCCACTAAGCTCCACGAACTCCTCCCTTTCCTTATATTGTTTCTCTAGCCAACACTCAAAACTACGGCTTAGACCGGACTGATATAGCCGACCTATTGTGGCCATGGCGCGACGAATCCACCCAACATCAGGCCCCATGTGCCTGTATAAATCAGAAAAATACTTTAGAAAAAGGAAGAGTGGAAAGGTCAAAAGTTTTCGGTGAATGAGCTCCAGGTAAACATTGAGCTTCATGAATGCTGGCACTCAATTCACATGGCCAATTTTTGTTAAATTATAAAAAAAACCTTCCTATAGTACTTACCCTTGGTAGTCAGTCAAATGCTCCAGAACGAACCCAAGTGTAAAATGTCCCTGTAAATTGAAAGTAAAGAGAAAGCCGGAATGTTACAAGAAGGTGTCGACCAGATGGAAACGAGATTTTTTTCTTCTCTAGCATTAACTCCTTTATCCCGTCCCGGAAAATGAACATGTTTAATGTAGTATGAAATGAGTATTTATAGAATGGAGGAGTGGATCTCAGGAGGGTAGCCTTGACAAAAAGAATCCGTATGAAAGGAAGACAAGAAAAGGTGACTGGAAATTGAAAGGATTTCCTAAAAAAAAAGGAGGGAAACGAATGGAATGAAATTTTCCACTTACAATTCCAACAAGAGCTGAGAATGAACGAACAAACTTGGAAGATGGTGGCAAGCCCAAGGTGTGTATTCTGTCGGGAGGAACTGAGAAAGTGGAATTCGTAATCTCACCCTCATCTTCCTCACCATCTTCTTTGTCACCCTCATAAAAATTACTTTGGATTGAAGCCGTTTTTCCAACTAGTCCTCTTGGACTACCCCTCATATCCTTTTGTTTGTTTGGAGATGATGAACTACTTTCCAATTGCGAAGTACTGGAGTTTGCTGAGGTTGGAGCAGGGACTGGACAATTCCTAGTGGATATTCTCGGGATGCATGTTTGCTGCCAAAGAGCAAGCCTGGAGATGGGTTTTCTTTTCTTATGTAATGAGTTCCGCTTGATCCCTTCCCACAGTGCCAACTGGGTCCTCCACCAGCCATGAAATAAAGAGGCTAACTCATTCTCAAGGTGTGAAGTAACGAGAAAGCCCTGCAATCACAGTTAATTCCACTCCATTAGGTTTTTATTTTCAAATTGTGAATCTCTATGGATATTCCTACAAATCAGGTTATCCACACACACACTCACTTCACCGAGAGGACTGCAAAGTACTTGATCAAGACATGCTTCAGTTACTTTATAAATACCCTCTCCTGATCCACAACATATGTACTTCTCTTAATCTAAAGGAAATCATTTACTTTCTTTTCATATAGAAAATATAGCTGCTCGGTCAACCAGTTCTGGAAAGGAGACCTTACAAGTTTTCCATTTTGGCTTATATCATCACAACAGTATAAAATAACAACCTTTATCATTTCATATCGTAATTTATTGGAAGCCTTAAAATATTTATTTCTGTACTAGCCCCTAGTTACAAACATCATTCAAGCGAAGATTAAAGTTTAAATTGTTTCCTTTATTCTTTTGATATTCTTACAAAAATAGCACCCAATTAGGTTGTCGTTCAGTAGCAATGAAAGCTAAACATGAAACAACTTTCTGCCTTTTAAAACCATTCCCCATCATCACCGTCATCGTTACATTTTTACGTAATTTCCTTCCACGATAGCTTCCCTATCCAATGTTTACTATGCGTTGTAGCTAAATATACCAAGGGAGTACCTACTTCCCTAATTGGGTATCATTAAAAAAGGTAAAGGAAATTTCCTCCCACTTTAAGCTCAGTTAGGCGTGGTTGGTTACGTAAAAGGAAATATCATGATTCATCCTTCGCTCATTGATTTCTTTCGGTGAAGAAAGAAGGATGATTGAATTCATTTGTATTTTTAGAATTACTAAAACAATATCAACATCTGCTAAACTTTTCCCATGTTTATTTCCTTGATTCTGAGAATTTTTTGTTTGATGTCAATATATATGAAAGCGTTTAGTTTTTGATTGGAAGGAATACGTACAATTAGAAGAGAAAATTGATAAAAGAAAGTGACCATTTCTGTTTTTTCATCACTAAAAATCTTGTTTTATACACGGTTATATTCTATTACCTTGTACATCAAGCATGACCCGTGGCAATGAAAGACCGGCACGTCAGAGGAAGTATCCTTTGAGGTTCTTGAAGAAAGCGACTAGAAAAAAATAGAAAAATGGAATCTTTTTATATTTTTTCGTGCTTGTGGCCAGAACAGTTCTGAGAATTACTTGAGAAAAGAAGAAATAAAAAAGAAAGTTTTCTTTCATTACAGGAACAGACCTTGGTGTTGCCGATGGTAGAGCTGTTGAACAAAGCATCAGAAGTTTCGAATGAATACAGCACATCGTCAATCCCACTCTAAACTCAATCAACAAAGAGCAATCAGCAACATCAGTTTCCCATGGAGTTTATAAGTGTGGAGGGAAAGTAATCAGGCGAAAAAGAAAGTAAACTTTGGTTTATATCATCACTACATGAGAGCTAGATCATCGTGACCAGCCGTTAACTTACCCGAATGCTGTTAGGGAATCGAAGGAAATTACCAGGCACTTGTAGAAAGAGAAAGTCTTCGGAAAGGTCATTCAGTGCACAAATTGAATTAGTCAGTAGTCTGCTCACTTTCTCATCAGTGGATGTATCCTTGAAAGCGCTAAAAACAGTAATATAAATAAGAACAGTGCGGCTTTCCTATCCTCTTAGCTTTTTTCTCTACTTAACTCATTTTATAAGTTTTCACAAATCATATACATACATATATGAAAACATAACGGTAATTAATAACATGGAATGTCAAGATGATGACGTGATGTAGTCTAACTTGTCCAAGTAGGGAAAAAACTTCTCTCTACAAATGTACATATCTAAAAGCAAAATATTATGGAACTTTCTCATATCACTTAGGAAATTATTTGGATTTTGTTGTATAACAAAGTGTATACATTTGTCATAGTGACAAACTCCACTTTGTCTTATTCTTCTGTTTGACCACCGCCATCATCATATAATCGTTTCCTTCAATGGACGCTAGGGAAATTTTTGTCCTTTAATTTTCTTTTTTGGCTAGTACTTACTAAAAAAATAATTTGAAAATGACAAGACATTTATTTGCAGAACAAACTTTGTGCTATTTTTCTTCCTTGCTGCTGACTTGTTTCGTCTTTTTTGCTATTTTCCCTGTTTTCATGTAAAAGCACCAAAATAGGGAAAGTAATACGGGGTTGGATGAAGAAGTTTTGTGAAGATGTTGATTTGATGATAGCTCAAGTTTTCCCACTGGCGTTAAAGAAATTAAGTAATTTTCTCACAGTTTTAGTTTATATGGAAAATAAACACCCTTACTTGAGTACGCTTATGACGGTTTTGATCTTGTTGATATCTCATATCTCTGTAGGGAAAGACACAAGTAGCTCGTTTCCTAAAAACTGTAAGACAACGGCATATACTCGAAACCAATAGAACACCGGGAGCGTTAAAGGGCACAGCATGAAACAAATAAAGCTTTAAATTTGTAAGAAGTCCAGCAGAAAACTTACCCTCTCACGCAATAATTTCAAAAAGTTTCTTCATGAAAGGAACCCACATAAGTAAAAAGTCTAAAGTAGTACTAAACAGCAAAAGGGCTGATGAAAAGGCGTTAAAAAAGGAAACAGCAAGACTGAAATAATGGGACGTTGTTTACTTTTTACATAATATGCAGTATTCCTGGACAGAAAACTTATGTAGAAAGAGTAGCGAGACAAAGTAGCGTCAACACGGAACGACAAGGACAAAAGGAAAATGAATGACTGAAAGGAAGTATCAGTTCTCCTATATTTTCCACCAAAATAGCCCCTTTTCTCTTCTTTCTTCAACTTTCTCCAGATGGAGATGAGAAAAGAAATACAATAAGTATATACAGCAGCGGAACAACAGTTGCATTGGAGCCACTTTTGTTTTTGTTGATGAGAGTGGCGCTAATGAGGATAATGATAATAGCTCTCTGCGTCATTTCTCCATTTTTCCAATTTCCTCCCATTTTAGAAACGTTTCACTACTTACTCTCTTTTCATAGTTCGCTTAACACTTTCAATCTGATCAACATCATCATCATCACCCTCCGCTCATTCTCGTGTTCTTCGACCAGCCACAATATTTATAACGATTGGACCAGAAGTCTTCCCTGGGACTCTCCAACCCATATCACCTCTTCCACTATCTTTCTTGCCCACATATTCCCTTTTATTATTATCATTAGAAAACTTTATTCCAACAATCTCCTCACCTTGACAAAGATCCAAATTGATACTTAAGTAGACTTTCTATTCGAGTCATGACACGAGTGCTGACAGTTATGCCGCCAGTTTGAGGCTCTCTCCTATAACATTAAAAAGTTTTGCGTTGAAACACTTTCCCCGTAAACAATGAGAACAATTTTAGAAAATACGGTGAGCATAAAGCTTTAAACTTTAAAGATTTCTCTCACCATCTAATTTTCTTCTCCTTCTTTTTACTTTCTGTTGAAGTCTCTCCAACAAGGTGGGCTGCGTTAGGAAAATCCACGTTATCCTTGGGTCGTTGGTAATGATGGATACTGTAGGTAGACAGGGTTGTAGCAACGGCAACCAGCAGAAGACTTTTTCCTTGATCATCACTCGTGTACGTCACGTCCATTTCACAGTCATCTATCACAACCTTTGACCTAAATAATTCACAAATTATAAAAATGGTTGTGAATATTGTGAATGGCTAGTTTTAAGAAAGTAACAAATCATTTCTTCAGATTTGGCTATAAAGAAACTTGCCCGCCTTTAAAAACCTCATTATTTCATAAAGTCCGTCATCAATCATTTGCAAAACATTTTCTAAGAGAAAGTCCTGTCTTGCCTGAAGTTAGCTTTTTTATGATAAATGAGCAAAATAAAAATTTTGTTAATAATGAAACATGTTTATGTTTGTATTCCAAAATAAACTACTGTACAAATATAGTGGGAGACGATAAAATATCCTGTCTAAAATAAACTTTACAATGTTTTATAAACGACCTGGACATTATTTAAACAGATTTCCGATAAATGCACGTTTTGAATCAATATTTGCTTATGAAAGTAGTAAAATTATGTACTCACACAAGAGGATGAGAACCCGTAACATCGCGTAAAAGTCGATAAAGTGTTGAGAACATTCCTTGGGACGCTGCAAGAACCTTAACAAGCCTGGATTCATTTTCCGGTGGCCAACAATACACAACATCTTTTGACTTTTCCTGTCATAAACCAAATAAAAATTAATATAAAACAAGTAAACTACAGTACAAGTAGTTAAAATTGTGCAAAATGTTTGTTTCTAAAAACTCGAACTTATTCCGTTGTTTACCGGAATGGCTATTCAAAAAGATGTTTTGATGTTTTACAAAAACGGCAAACAAGCGTGATTATTTCCCTTTTTTCCTGATTCTTCAGCAAGCTTTAATTTGATTCAAGTTCTTTAATTAGAGAAAGTTTTGTGCGATAACTTTAGGCCTTTTGTTTGTAAAATTATGCAAGTCATGACTACAGAAGGAAAACATCACAACAAGAGTATAAAAATAGGTAGAGACACAGGGAGAAGACAATCCCGCTAATACATGATTAAATGGGAAGAACCCCACAGGAATCCTGAAGGAGACGGATGGACTCCCCAAAAAGGAGAAAATTGTGACAGTATGGTAAATGGTTGGCATGAGGTATAATGTAAGTTGATCCATATGGAGACATCGGCACGAAATATTTGTGCGTGTGAACAATACAAGAACTATTGTTTTTATCCAATGAGAAGGTGAGGTAAAAGTAAAATGGAGAGAAAAAAGCATTATTATTAATACATTCGCAACATAAGCTTCCTATCACTCTCTCAGTCTATCTCTGCAACAATTTTCACATTTACATTTGCTTCCGTTTTGTTGTTAGCCTGATGTTGCTCCCTGCTGCAAGTCATCTCGATTTGTCATGTCTCAGTTGGATTATATTATGAGTCTCGGGAGGACACAAGACCTTGCGGAGTGTTCATGCTTGGAAACCTCTTTCCATATCTCACAATTGAACAAATCAGAATAGTTTTTAGAAATTCATTATGTCCGTCCGTCGGTTTGTTTAGAAACATCATATACCATTGTATAGTGGAATTTAATAAGAAAAGTTTAAATATGTATTTTGTAATATACAAAGTGTAAGCTTTAGTTCATTTAACTAACAATGAATAGAAACATGGACATGCTAGTCGGTGTGCGATTTACCACTTTTTGTATAAGAAAGGTTCTATATGGACAGAATACAATATGAAGTTTTACTTTCTCATTATTATTCCAAGTAAACAAAAATACTATAGATATGAACATTGTCCTCCCGTAAGAATAAACTTGCGAGAGTTGTCTTAAATGGCGCACATCCATTTTTGACGATGCAAACCTTTGCAAATAAATCTGCTTATTTTTTAACCTTTCCATTCAATCTTTTTGCTTTAATAAAAGGAAGCAAGAGGGGACTAAAATAACATTGAGCATAATGTTTACCTGCAGAGACAATTTTTTCTGAAGCATTTCAAATCAAAACGTGACATGTTTTGAACGGCTTATTTTGCACATTTCTATTACTTTTGACTATCATCCACTGATAAGGAAATGTTGAGTGAGGCTTGAGTAGGAAATGTATTTTCTTGTTGAATGAAAACTGAATTGGATCGCTGACTGGATTGAAAATTGGTTTATGAAATTTATTGTAATACCTTTTGAGGAGATTGGCTGCTACTTGTGTTGGAGCTTGAAGAACTAACGCTGCTATTCACAGCAGTTGAGACTTCCTCAGAATTTGCATTGTCCTTTGTATTATTCCCTAGATTTGGAGAAGTGTTGTTGCTGTCGTTAGTTATGGCACAATCGGATTGACCCCCCAAGCTGTTTGAGACGAAAAGAACTGCAATGTTTGCTTGTACGTGGGGACTTAGCACACCCCAAACCATTTCTGTACTGGAGTGAGCAATCCTACTAGGCGCTTCTTGGGATCCATCGCTCTAAACAAGGATTAGGTGATAATTTCTTGTTAATGTGTTTAATTTGTAACATGTCGGATTTAATTTTGATTTAAAACTTCAATTGAGTGAATTTACCTCTCCAGTTGGAATGGACACCATGCATCCTGCCACTCGTCTCAAGGTGAGCTTCAACTGTTTACAAACACAAATCTTTTTCAAAATTCAAAAATGTACATGGCAAACATTTGCGGAAACACTTACAAAGTTTTATTTACTAGAAAACGTACAAAGGCCCAATCTAAACTACATTATTTATATAATTTAAGCAAATATTTAATTTTATTTTCCTTCCTGGAAAACTGTTTTACACAACAACTATATTTGTTTGTAAGCTCTAGCTAATTTGCAAATGTTAATTAATTCATAATTTCATTATAAAAAGATTGTCGAGCGTTGAAAAAGCTTGAGAAATTAAAGCATGCACATGTACCCACGAACAGAATCCCTTTTCGGAAGGAAATTATACAAGCAAGCAAAATCAAGTTTTGGATTGTCAAGTGGAAAATAAACAGAAATAGCTGAAAGGAAAAGCAAACATTATTTAACTGGTATAATACTTTCACTCGCCCTTGTTGATGTTTGCCCCGTTGTGAAAAAAAGATAAAACGAGTTTTGATTGCAAGCATGAGTACCACCGGAGAAATACTGATAGCTGCAAGTAGAATACTAGAATACTAGTAGCTATAGCAGTCGATTGCAAAGTAAATAGTTTTTTTCAGTGATGTAATATTAAAGCAAGTGGTCACTCATTCTACTTTGACTGCATCACGATATATGGGAATATAAATTCTGACGACAACCAACGATAGTGATAATGATGACCTTACTATGGTGACTAGAGATTTTACCATTCCGAAAATTCCTAGATAAAAAATGACAATGGCTAGTTTTTTTCTGTTGACAATGTTGCGAAACAGGATGCGGGATAAGTCTGATTTTTTTGAGAGTCGATGACCTCACACAATTGTTGATTTTAATTTAATATCAGTTTTTAAGGATTATGCAGAGGATCAGTTTTAAATACACACATAAAATAACGAGAGCTTTTGTGAGGGTGTTGCGAGGGAAAGTGAAATACCATTTTCCAAGCCATTCCACTTCGACTGGTCATTCCCATAGTCTACTCGTTTCCTCATTTATCACCCTTTCTGGATCTTTTGAAGTATCCAGGAGTGATATTGTAATATGGAGAAAGTCTTTTATTATTGTCGTATAATGACATCGTTAAACAAACACGTTTTATTTTGTTTGCTGCGAATTAGATAGGGAAAGCTCAGCAGTAAAAACACTGATTCGTGTGTGTTATCTAGTTGTGGTTGGGATATTTAGGTAATTACGTTTGCTTAAAAACAAAAAGGAACTGGACTACTTGTTTGCTTATTATTTCCTTAGAAACGCCATCATCAATCTTCTTTGAACAGTGTATCTCCTTGGGCTATGTCAAATACGATGATAATGACGGACGCTCCGTGATTAGGTTTCATTCTGACATTAATTCCGGAAATTTCTATATTTGATTACATTTTCAAAGGGAGGGTCCTTAGGGGGTATGATAATGCAGTTATATCTTTGCAGTTTTCCCACTCTGAATGATTGCGTAATTCCTTGGGTGGAGTATGTATTTTTTTATGGTACATTTTTAGCTTTGAGGCGTTTTATTTTAATCCAAAAAATAAACCAGTTGTAAATTTTCATGTACGCTAGTTTTCATAAGTCAGGTAATAATCAAAAGTATAATTCGCAAGTGTAAATCTAGCTTTATACAGTTCCACCTTAACTGAAAGTTTGAATATTAAGGCTTTTCTATTAATTAATTGCTATTAAGATGATAGATCACCCACTTTCTAGCCAAACATTAGCTGATCAGTAGACAAGTGTCAAAAATCATAAACGATATGATAAACTGCTTTTGCTTGCTCATCAATCCGTATAAAGAACTCTAATCTCTGCCATCAATTAGTTCATTTTCTTTTCTCATTAGCAACGCAGCATGTGAAGAAAGTGTAAGTGAATCGGTAAAAAACGGCTGCTCAACATTTCCACTTTCACTCAACCACTCCCTATCATAATATTAAACGACAAAGAAAAGGGAAACGTCTAAAAACCAGAAATTCATTCAAAAAAGGACATCAGAGCGGCGGCTTTTACTTTTCCCCTTACCTACCTTCCCTCATTAATGTAGTCATCTCCCGTGGCTTGCTGTCAAGAGGATTTTTGCTATATAACAAATTGCTTACTTGCACTTTTTCACTCCTTATAGTCTGACAATAACAAAAAGTATATGGAAATTCCTAGATTAACAAACCTGATAGAATTTTCTTAAATTTTCACGTTCAATTTGGTTATGATGCACTTATCATCATTGTTACCGTTGTTCAGATTAGATTTGCTAGGCCAATGAAAAGTTTAATGCTTAAGTGTAAACTGCGCAATTTCAAGGTGATTGTTTAGAATGCAAACGATTACTAAAAAGCAAAACACGCATTTTGAAAAAGATTCTGGGATTAGCAGAATTATCACCAAGCAATACCTAGAGCATATCTTCAAGGAATACAGAATTTAAAAAATGTTTCACTTACCCTTAAAAACTCAGTCTCGAAAGCAGTTTTCCTTTTACCATACATAGATCTGGAGGATAAAACTTGGTCAATATTTCCGTGATCCACGGAAGTATCATCTACAGCTTGGAGCCAGTCTCCTGCACACAAAAATGACCAGAAATTTTAGGTTTGGAATGGTTTCGTCACAAAGTTATTAAAACTTTTGGATTTTGGTTTACACTCGAAACCCTTCATGCTCAAAACGACTATTAATTTTGATGGGAAGAGAAGCTAGCTTGGTATATACGTGTGTGTGTGTCATATCTTTTTAGAATCAACTTAGAACGACAACTTTCTCTCCTCTTATAACTTCCACTTCCATGGATAAACTAATTAGGTCAAAGCCACTTTTACAACATGAAAAGCATGAAACATATGTAAGTATCATTAAACACGAGAAAAGGAGAGGGGAAGAGTTAATATTTTTTCTGGAAAGTTCTCAATTGGGTGATTATTATTAAAAAGATCTCTTATTTACCATCCCATTATAGTAACATTTGTTTCCTGACACGTTCATACAACCTAACTTACCATGTTCATAATTTCGTCTTTTCGTTGTACAATTTCTCATCTTTTAGTGTTCTCCTAGTCAATCCAAGTTTTTAATTTTTTGTTAGCTTCTACCGCAACTTTGAATAATGAACATATTAAACTATACATGAAAAGGTAGATTAAACAATGTTTAGTCATTAAACAACACCACAATAATGTAACTTCATCAATTCTCTAAAATCTAATCTATATTTCCGTGGTATAAACTACCTTTTTGAGATTTTAAATATTTGTTGGTTTGAAACAGGATCAGTGCTATGGCTTCACCTATCCAAGGTGAAGCTCTAATTAACCAGTTAGATTTACTCAAGACACATTCTCGGATTTACTTTCAGATTTCAGTGGGAGATAATGAGTTAGTTTCAAGTTCGTAATTTGTGTGAAAATCTTTCTTTAAAATCTTATTAAAATGAAAGTTCATAAAGTAAGAAGTCATCGGAATACAATCTTTTAAAATAGGATCCAGGCACATTTCAAATCTATAGTCTACGTGAGATTCATAAAGTTTTGGAACTTTTTACTAATTGGTAATAATCCAGTTGGAGTAGAGAAATAACTTTCTCAACCGTATTAAATATTATACGGTAAGGAGATTACCATTGGTAACTATGCAGAGCTCCTATACTAAGTATAATATGTTGCTGCTAAAATCGTAAGTTTTGTACGTACCTATTTTAATGCGTCTGTATTTGGAAGCGACTCCATCAGGAACAAATCCAGCAACCATGATTCGATCGTTGTTAGGCAAAGCGTTGTGCATCTTTGCTGCGGAAGTGACAGGTGTAGAGAAGCGACCAGGGAGTATGCCAAGAATGCTTTCAATCAGTGTGGCTCTTCTTCCAAGTAAATTTCCCATACGCGCTTCCTGAGGAATATCTACAAAAACAGTTCTAATCTCTCCACCGTGCTCATCCTTGAACCGAAACACTTTTTCCACACAACCACTTCCACTTGCACTTCCTCCTGCAGATGCTGACGATTCTGCCCCAGGAGTTGCTCCTACTTGCTGACCTTTTTGCTTAACGACAGACAAAGATGAAGTGGTCGGAGATGATTTTGACTGATTTGGGTAGGAATTTGTTAAAGGTTCCGTTCTAAGCTCTGTTGTAGAGGAAACCATGCGTGATTCAGTTGAAGTATCGGGCCCTTTGGATTTCTCTTTTTTTCTTTTTAAAAGTCTTGAGATCTTTCCTTTGGCACCTTTCCCAGATTTTTGAAAATGAGCTATTTCATTCCTAGTCACTAGCTCAGTCTCAGTGTTTTGTGCTTCTGTTGTAAAGCTTCCGGAATTTCTTCGTGCAGTGGAAGTATCATCAAGGGGTTGTTGATCTTGATTAACATCTACACTCTCATTATTATTATCTTCCAGATAATGCTGAGAAGGCTGATGAAATGGAGTTTGCTCATTATCGGAAATTTCAGACTCTGCTGAATACTCTACAAAAAACAAGTCTCCGTTTGCTTTTGTACTAGCTTCAACTTCACCGTCATTTCTGAAATTCAATATTTTAATTAATTTACAAAATGATTTTAGTTAATTAATTAAAAAGATGAAAACTCACAGGTATTTAGCCATGTCATGAAAAATTTCATTTTCTTCGTCATCATCATTCCCATACTCATCATAATCTTCCGAGAAGCTTCCACTGCATGAAGATTCTTCGTAATCTCCAACATCGGATGAGCTGCGACTGCCGCCTCTACTGTGGAATCTCCTTCCACTTCCTGACCTAGATCCGACACAGTCATTGCAAGAATCTTCCTCTTCCGTAGTTTCATTTGAATAATCAGAACCAGAAGAAGATTCTTTATTAACTGCGCCGTGCAAGGGACGTCTTCGAGATCTCTTTTGTAAATGTTTTCTTTGATGAGGTTGCTGATTTTCAATTGAAGGAGAGCGCATATGATTTCCAATTTCATTCTCTATGGAAAAAAGGTCGGTAGAGCCACTCGATAACTTTCTAACGTGATCACCAAAATAGGTTTTGGAAACGAATTTGTTATTGTTTGGACTCCTACTGATTCCTATGTCGGTTTGTTCACCTTGTGGCTCAGCGTAGCCATGCCTTCGTGATTTATTTAATCTTCTGTCGTCACTAGATAAATAAGAATCAGTATCAGAACTAGTTTCAGGCCAATCTAAATTCTCCGGATTGACATGAAGGGATGTGGTTGTTCCAGATAGGAAGGAATTTTTCACACAACTTTTGTTAGGATTGGAAGAGGATGTGATTTTTTGCCTTCTCTCTTCCACCACGCTGTTATTAAATTTACGTAAAGCTACAGAAAAGGAAGAGCTCCCCTCCGGCTCTTGTCTATTTCCATAAAGGTTCCCCACAGGATCCCCTGTTGACCACCTTCCAACCAAATCATTTTTGTTGTTATTCCACGAGCGGAAGTCAGTTGTGTTGCCTAACACATCTCCAGGATAATTTCTTAATGCCCCACCAGACAGAACTTCCTCGTCTTGGGAGTCCTCTTCCGATATTTTGTACATTTCTGGGTCCAATAGAGCTCTTCGCTCGCTCATTATCCCGGTGAATGTTGAATGGAAAGGAATATTGACTTTCTGTCAATTATTTCCCGTCTTCACATTTTATTCTTGTCCTTCAAACCTTCTCTTGAGATTTGTGCCACCAAAAAAACGAGAAAACTATTTCTTCAAAAGTATTTTCATTGCTTGAAACTTGTACTTTTAAAAAGTCACAAAAAACTGACTATTAGATCATCCTTTCAAGTCATATTTCAAGCCTGGCCTCCACCCATCTCTACTTTATTATTATGTGGAAGACATGTAGCATTTATTGTAAGGAATTGGCAAGATTCCTGTAACTTACTGTTACATTCACCCAACCCTGTTTTTTCTCCTCAAACAGGATTCTTTTTAAAATGATAATGATAATGCGGCTTCCCATTCTTAGAATGTAATGATATTGAATATATCAACTTTATTTTTACTGTCCCATCTTTTCATTGCTATTGTTATAATATTATTCGGAGAGGAACATCGCAGTAAAAAATCAAATATATACATGCATATGTACATAGCAGTTTATATTGCAAATACAATATGAAAAATAATATTCCTTTTCTTATCCCAGTTGCATAATCACCCCCTAAGAAAATTATACAAGACTTTTGACGTATATTCTTCATTGTTGTGTCTTGAAAGAAATCTAGGTATGTTTCAAGTAAGGATGTTTCATACGAGGATGATGATGGTGGTAGCAAGATTGGTTACATTAGACAGGTGAAATAACTTTAAAGCTCTTCTCTTTTTGTTTTTGCATCCTGTTCACATAAACCAGTTGTTTGCCCATTTCTTCTTTGGGTACTTACGTTTCTTATAGAGATTCTTATTCTAATGCTGTGCTGGAGGAGCAGGTGGTTAAGTTAAGCCAGGTGTAATAGTGGTTGATGGCCAAAAGGGTAAGAGTGTAAGAGGTTTAACTCAATGGAAATATTATGTAACCTTTAGTCAATCCATTCGAGGTTTTCACGTTTTTATTTACCGTGTATAAATACACTATTTTATAGAGAGTTAAATGAAATGCCAGGTTTGGGTTTATCCAGGTATGCTTGTAACTAAAAGAATATTGCAAAATTGTATCAACTGACAGAAGCCTATTCATTTTAAAATTAAATTTACATTTTCATTAAAGAATTGTCACAAACTGTCACTCCTAAGATATCCTTAAATCAATAAAAATTATTATTATTATGATAAAAAGTCACTCAATCAAATTTATTTAATTTTTGTCACATTCAAAACTGTTTTTGACAAACTTTGGTGCTAACTCAGATCAACAAAACAAAATAATATTTCATTCTTTGGCACATTTTAATCATTGATGATGAATTATTCGTAAAAAGGTATGGAAAATGTTTTGTGAAGGGAAGTAACTAGTAAAACGGTTATTTAGTCTTGTTTTGAAACAAACAAAATACTTTTCAAATATAAATCCATTTAGCATCAAATTGACAAAAAAGATTGATGAGACGCTATTATAACGTATAACAAAAATGACTTTCCTAGTTTCCAAAATTTATCTTCCCCATTTTTTGCCGCATGTGTGTATATTTAATGAAGGGTTTTAATATAATCCGTTAAAATCTTTATAACGTATCTTTTTACAGAAAAAACTTGCGCTAATGCAAGATAATGACATAAAATCTGGAGACTTTTTCTTTAAAAGCGACTGTCGCGGCTACTTATCCAAAATTGTCTCAAAGCAGAGCTTCACGCCAGATTTGGAAAATTTTCCTGTAAATCTCTTTAGAGCGTAATTTTTTATCCCTAGTTAGTGGAATTAGGGTTAGCAAGGGAATAGCCATGTCCATGTTTAGATTTTTAGAAGTGAATAAATCTGAATGAGGGAAAAGTAAGGAGAGCAGGAGGAGTAAAGCTGAAAGGAACAACTGTCAAATTCTGAAACAACACAGTTTTCCACTTTATCTTTTATTCCTTGACTTCCTCCAAAGAATTGGATTAGTGGACATTCAAGGATAAGAAAGAAGTTGGGAAAAAATGTGTTCTAACATTGTTGGTAGAACATTAATGGTATAGCCAAAATAACCCAAATCTATGTAAATAGTGACAACCCGTCCACCTTTTCTTATCAAACAGTGAAACGATTGCAAAAATGTAAATTTCACCCGCATTTACCCATCCATAAAATATGGAGGTATTTTTGTGTCTCTTTCCTTTTTAAAATTTTATTGCAAAGGGAAAGAATCTCTGAGGTAAACAAGGCCTCTCCTCGGCCCAAACATTTCCCTGTGCAATAAATTTCTCTGCTTGCCCAGCTAATTCAAAGAGATCAAAAGGGAAAGTTGTTCCCTTTGCTAAACCCAATCACGTGCACCTACTGGAAAACCTGCGTTTTACTGAAACTCTACAACTTTTATATTTTAATATTTTACAATGAATCTACGAATATTCAAAACACCCCGGGAGAAAATAAGAATGGAAAAGCATTTAAATTTTGAATTTCAGATTGTCCAACCTTTGTTAAAACTTACAAGCGAGATTGGCTGGTTTATTTTTGAAAACGTGTAATGTTATTTAAGCTCAATGTATCATTTTAATTTAAAATTCTATAAAAAACTTAAGCATCCCATGTTTTACAATTGAAAAGGACTCGCAGTCAATCCAGACAACAAGCAGGCGCCATTTAAAGTGATATTTGGTAGTTGAAAAATGTCAATATAAAAGAAATAAAAAGTGATGATAAGACATGAGGAAATCCAGCGGAAATCATAGAGCTAAAAAATTTCCTTCGTTTACTTCTTTAAAACCATTTTCCATCTTCCATACCAAAATATTTCACTATTATTGAGCATCATTTTTTCTCTAAAGAAAAAAAAACGGAGAAAATTGACTAGAGGAATGATGAGCAAAGAAGAGAGAATGATTGGACAATGTTTGGAATGTAAAAAGAAATGATAGAGGATGAGGATGAAGAAAGGCTAAACTCCTTTTTATTCTCTCCGCAAATCTCTCTAAATAAAGTATTTTTTTCTGGAAACAGTTTTTTTGTTAAAGCTGTAAAGTTGAAGTGTAAGCAAAATATATTATTGGTTGAAGTGAGTGTGCAAAAAGATAGAAGTTAGCCAAGTTGCACATTTATACTTTTTGGAATTTACGCCTTTCATTCTCTGGCCATCTAATTCTTTTATATGGACCAGTCTAACTTTCCAGGCTTTTCTGCTTCTTTATAATTCAACTTTTCTCATCTACGTTTTCGGACTTTTCCTTTCATGCAGCTTTAGCCTGTGCACGTAATGATTATGTAAGGGCAGTTTTATCTATTTTCTCTTCCATAGTATTCAAGTTTTGTTAAAGGGCTTATATATTACGTGGAAAATTTTATTTTGAAAGAAATGAAGTTTTTGGACTGGGAAATAACAAGTTTTTAAAGGCAATTTATAAAAGTTTTGGGTGTGTATGTGGGGGGTAAAAATTTAAAAGTTTTACTCGAAATCGATTGTCAGATTCAATTTAAGAATTATGCACGTAGCTATATTTGAATGTCCAAGTTTTACAGCACATTCTAAATCAACGTAAATATTATTAATTTTATCGTTTTATTTTAGAAAATAGTTTTCTAATTTACTGATGCATTGGATAATTGCTTGTTTCCATTAGCTTCTATACATTTGCAAAGAGAAAAGATTTCAAAGAAGGAAATGAAGTAAACCCTTTTGAACAATAAAAGTTTTTAGTGGGCCATTTCCGATCTCTCTAAAACACCTTTCTTAATGTTTACGGTAGTAATTAAGGTTACTAAAAATAATTTGTGAGATGCATTGAAGCCATAAACATTTGAAAATTATGATTTCTTTAGAATCGTTTATAAATAACACTAAATTGGAATTCTACGCAAATCACACTAAAAGTTTTCCTAGAATTTTATTTCTAATTTGCCTATGAAAAATGACTTGTATTGTGTGACTGGTTAGCAATCGCTAAATTATTATTAGATTTATTAGTTCCATATTAAAATTGATTTGGTTATAATCGAAGTAAAAGTCAAAAGAGAAATGTTGGAAGTTGAGACAGTTGATGGAAAAAAGCCGAGGGGGGTTATTAGATACGCTGTAATATCTGCGTTTTTATAGACAACCAGAATAAAAATCCAATTAATCTAATGCTTCCCTTTTCCTCGACCTTGTCCCGAGTGTCCAAAGTAGAAATGATTGGTATTTATAGCTATTTTTATTATATTTCTACAGATAATCCCAGGAGACGTTTTCAGAGAAAGCATAACGGATATTTGATTATATTATTACACAAAAGAAATAAGGAATAGCATGTGATTTACACATTGAAATAATGTTATTAGCTTCATTCATAGTGTAATAAGGTAAAATTGAGAGAACAAAGCCTGCTATAGACATCCAAAATGTTACTTCACGTAGAGAAAAGCGTAATTTTATCTATATTTAATGTGCTCTTATAGTGACTACGCATTTTAACAGGTAACATGTTTCAACAGTGGCAACATCCACTTGGAATTTAGCCAAATGGAGGAAATTATTTCAATGATAATGCTTAAGCGATTGAGGATAATCATGGCTAGTTGGATGTCCACTTTTTTGGAAACACTGCTGTGAGTAGGAGAAGATTCAAAGCTTCATGCGGTGTCCCATACAAATAAATAATTTGCATTGGGACAATAAATCTTTAATTTGGCCCCCTTCAAACATTCATTTGTTTGTCTGCATTGCCAGGTATTTTATAGAATTCCAAATGGTTGATTTTACTAGCCAGACTACAATTGTTCCTATTCATTATACAAAGCCATCCTCAATTTGTAATTAAAATCCTTTTAAAGCTGTCTATTTCATTTTTATTGCAGACGTTCATAATAAATTCTTATGTTAGGGGACGTTGAGTAATTTTAAAATGGTTTTAAAACCAAACCGCTACGTTTCAAGGGACAAAATCGAGTTGAATTTGCTTATTTTGGGACAAGCAGATTATAAAAGCGAGATGAGCCTTCGTTTTCTCATTTCAGAATTAATTTTTATGCATAAAAATAACTTATTTTGGCCCGCTTTTAAACAAAAGCGTAGCATAAGTTTAATCCAGCATATTAAAGATGTTACATTTGCATTTGAGTACATATTAGTCATACTGGAACTAACACCAACATATTAAAAAAGTTTTGAATCGAATCATAAAATCCTCCATTTCCTCAGCCACCACCACCTTGTTTAAGCTTTCTTTGAAATAGTATTTTATTAAAATAGAGGAAATATATGCTTTACTATATTGCATATAAAAACCTTTACAAATTATAATATTATTTTATCGCATTGTCTTTTTAAAGCTCTAGCCTAGCATCCAAGTTTTCACGGAGACATGAATTTATTTCTTATTTTATTCTTCAAAATCCATTTGCTCTTTTATCTTTTTCTCTCTTTCCAAACTGCCACAATATGACAATATATGATCTCTTTTTAATATGCAAGGAGCAAATTGAGTTTAATCAAGTGGAAAAAGTTTCGTATTTTACGAGAAAAAGAATATTTTTAATTTTTTCAATATCAAATCAAACCTTTCAACAATATTGCTCCAAAGTCGTTGCAGGTGTAAGACAACCATTTTCGTTTTTATTACTTGAAAAGGGAATGATTTTAAAAATTTCTCACAAGTACACGTCATTATCACCAGGCAATGCCATATGAAATGAATATGGTCGGAAAAGGGAAATGAAAATGGAATGGAAGAGGAAACGAGTGGTTATTTTTTTCGTCATCATCATTTCTCCATCAAAGCATCCTGTATCGCATTCCTCTACAACAAGTTCACAAAATAAGAATTACATGACATACAGGAGCAGCACAAGTAAGTGCAGCAGCAAAGTATTATTTTCAGCGTTTTTCTTCTATTTTACTACCTTTTCGTAAAGGAAGCAAAAGTGAAAAAATGTTTCAGGCAAGAGAACAACGGAGTTGAGGAGCAGCAAATCCAAAGATCGTACACACAAAGTCACACACATACGCATAGTTTTAGGGGGAAATCTTCATTTTCATCAAGCTGGCAACTTGGCAAGAAGGAAGGGCGTACGTAGAGAAAGGAATGAGGAGAAAATAGCGCTGCTCTCTGTTTCTCTTAGGCTGGAAGGCTCATGCGTCAACTAAATTTTCTCCCTAATGTTGGACCATTGTACTTACATAGGGAAAGCTACCACATACAGCTTCCTAAAAAATTGCACATGTAGAAAAAACCCGTATGTGGTAGCCGACGTGCTTTCTCATTTCCCTGTTTTGTTTGTCGTCTAAAATCATTTTATGCATGGTTCAGAAAAAGTGCGAAGTGCAAAAAAGAAATGCTGGAATGGTACAGAGTCTGGCTAAGTAGCCATTGCCACCTGCAATATTTGCTGAAGAAAAAAGTACATTTTAAACTTGCATAATATTTCCAAGTTTTATCTTTCTAATGCTATCATCCTAGTTTAAATTTTTCTTTGTTGTTTTATTCAGCCTCTGGCAAATAACTAAAAAACTACGGGTAAGGATGATAAAAGAGTTTTGCATTTAGAATGTTTCTAGATGTGGTGATGTGGTAGCAATTCCATACAATGGAATCGCAACTTTGCCGGATCAATTATAGGGTCCATTTTCCTTTAGTGAAAGTTATTCCAGAATTTTTATTCGCACATGTATATCGCTCGTTAATGCACAAAGCAATCTTCTTTGTTGAATTCCTGTAGAAGCTTAATCATTATTATTCTTTCATATTTTCCAAATGCAATGCTTTTCTCACGCAGTTTTTAATTTTACTTTCCAGAGCGGGTTTGTTCTATTTTTAACACATGAAAAGAATCTTACATTGGTTTCTAAACTGGTAATAATTTCAATCTGTTGGTTTTAATTTTGTTATGCACCACTACTTTTCTCTCTATTTGGCTAAGAAAAGAATATTAAAAACTTTCTAATCTTGTTTATCTTTTCCCCAGGAAGGCTTTTCTTTGTAGCTGGGGAAATAGAATTGTGTAGCCCATCTTATTTAGTAATTTATGGTGTAATTTACAATAGGGGAAAAGTTATTTGAATAAAAAAACTAGGAGAAAGTGGGTAAAATGCTTTAAGCAAGTTTCACTTTCTTTATCACCTAAAAAATTTTTAACTTTAGATTTGCAGTTTAAATCATGTCATCCCGTTTGTTTTACATATCTTTAAGAAAGTTAGAGGTCGCATTATTCAAACTTTGTGACAAGAAAGATATTGTGCATCTATTGACTTGAAGTTCTAATCAAGAGTAAAACGGGAAAGTTTCAGGCCTCCAAGTCAATGCTTCCTTCATTGACTCTTCGTGTAAGAATAGAAGGTTGTGCATACACCTTCATGATTTCATCTGTAAACAACAGAGGCAGGGCTTAAGTTCTTCATAGCACAGGGATACGACTTAAGGGGTATTCACGTCACCACTTACTTTCCATCAGGAATGAGATTTTTTCTCTCCATCTTCTTTTTTTGTGTTTTTATGTGATGATGATGGGATCACATAGTGTGCCTTACACATATAATACCTATGGAATATCCCATCAAGAACAGAAACCCGGGTCGCCTACACAACAATATCATCACCACTCTCTTCTATTTCTCTCTATTTCTCTGTTTCTCCCGTTTTCCTCGTAATGCACTACTCATTGCTAATGTTCACTTTCTCTCGACTTTCTTTTTCATATTGTCGTTACTATTTTGAGCCGTGGTTGTCTAACTTTTTATAGAAATATAAGGACGTAGTATTACGCAAGTTTCAGAGTTTGTACTCCGTCTCTCCATTCCAGTATTACCACGATGGCCACTACAACTTAGAACTGAATCAGTTGCAAGCTGCATCAAAGTGGTGAATGGGATAACGAACGGAGAAAGCTTCTGCAAAGCCAGCATCCTTTTTTATCGTAAGGATCGTGAAGAGAGAGTCTATAGATCCTAACCTAATACAAAATTGCTGTAGCTATGATCATCATGATCATATTTCCTTTTCCTAGTCTTGCTAAAGCAAGGGCCTATATAAGCTGGAAGAAAAAGAGGGAAAATAGAAGAGCGAGAGCGAGGAAAAAGAAAGGAATAAGAGATCGATAGCTGGAATGTGGACAAGTTTTTTCTTCACTCTTCTTCTTTTCTCTCGTAGTTATGCTCATCTTAAAAAATCCAATATTATGCATTATCCAACCCAGATAATAAAGAACATTGCTCTCTCCATTACAAACATGTTGAATTATAGATTTTTCTCTTGTTTTGAAAGGTTTATATAGTAACAATGACACCCTTTCGCATCAATTATAACGATACACAAAATTTAGATTTGACACCCACGAAGAGTTGCTCTAGCGCTGCGGTATTGCCTCAGAATGCGTATGGGATCACGCGTATGCGTATTAGTCTATTTTGGAGTATTTTTAATGCTCATTTTCTATTAAACTTTCCTTCAAGACTACAACAATTCTTTTCTTTACAATCCGAACCAGCTGTAAAAACCACATAAAACTTTGTTAGGTACGTAAGAATTACCCTATTTAAATTATTTACTCCCATAGGAGGATTTCCCAAGGAAAACTGCAACTTATTGTGTTCCCTTTTTGTACTTTTAATGCAATAACAAAAGGGCTTATAGTATTTGGACGAAATCATCTTACCATATGATTCCAATCGTAATCCAAAACTGAAAACCTGTTTTACGGTTGAAAGATTCCTTCTTTTATAATTGCAATAGGAAAAAATCGCTTATGAATATTTATTAATAACTGTTTCCATTTTAGAAAAAAGGCTTTAGTGGAATCCGGATTAGAATAAACAAGGCAGAATGGTTAGTTGTTGTGGTTGAGAAAGCGCACAGTGTTTTCTGTCATGATCTTTGTACATTATGCATGTTGCTAGTACACCTACAGCAGGGCCGTTGGTAAAAGTGGTGGAGAAACCGCACAACTGCCAAGATCAATCTGTTTCAATGATTAGAAAAGGATGCAAAATGCAAAGCTGTGATCAATTGCAAGATTGAAATTGTTGTTTATGATAAAATTCAGCCATCCAGAAGAACCTCAATGAAAAAATAATGAAAATGTGAAAGATAAATATTTGCTGGTGCAATTTGCGTTAATTTTACAAAATTTATTCATTGCCAAAAACATAGAGTAGTACTGCTTTCAATTTATTACATAAACTTGGTGGATATGACCCTTTTGATCAAGGGGGATTGTTGACAAATTTGGAAATATTAGTTTAGCCTGTAGTTACATAATAATCATGTGTACTATGCCAAAAACTAGACGAACACCATATTTTTTTGAAATTTTGTTAAATAAATAAATTATTCTTAAAGTTTTTAATTATTTTAACCGATAAACATCATAAAAGTAAAGTCACACCGTCAGGGAAGCATTATTATACTCAAGTTACAAAACTTTGTCAAAATGTAAGCTACGTGGACGTCTCTGAAGTGCAATGAAGATAAAATATGATTTTAAAAAACTTTTAAAATGACTTGCAGACAGAAACCTGGAGCATGAATCGATGGTGTTGTCCGGCAAGTGAAAAACGTGAAAGGCACAATTCCTTTCTGTCGATTTATTTTTAATACTATAGTAGCTTTCGTATAGGAAGAAAGTAAAGGAACTAAAGCGAAATAGTGAGAGCTTCACAACGCTTGCATATAACGAAAAGGAGTTTTTAAAAAGGAAAGTAGAGAAATGGGAAAGAAAGGATGGAATGAGTTGATAAAGCAGACGAGCAGGGAATTTTGGGTAGAAAATGGAGCGTCCAAAATGAAAATTCTCCCACTCCTTTGGAGAATCCCATTTCGTCAACAAGACGAACGGAGAGCATCGGTGTATTGAAAATGAGACAAGAGATCACATTCAGTAGTGAGCTTGTTTTCAAGTAAGTTTGTTGCTAAAAACCGTTTTACAGGAATACAGCCATTAGGCCAAAATTATTTCGTACAGCATCACCGTGTACACAATTAACTGCATTTTACTACAATTTTGTAGCTAAATATTGTTGCTTGGAAAGGTTCCTACATGGTTGTTCCAAACTGTTTCAATATTTTACGTGACTATCCGTTTGTATAAATAGCAAGTGTACGTTAATTTGTGGAGAGGTGAACACAGGGAAAAACGAAAAGTCGTTATCCTGAAAGAATTGGAGAAAAGCTAGCTGACGAGTGGTGTTTTCTTTTTTGACATTTCAACTTTTGGGTTTGAGAGAAGGAAGATCATTTCGTGTCTGAGCATCTTTGGATATATTGAAGAACCGTTGTTCTATTTGAACAGGTGTTTTGCAAGTGAAAAGAATTGTACGCAATGCATTTTGAAACTATTTTGAGATGAAAAAGGAGTGAAAAGCCAGTGAAGAAGAAATGAACAAGAATACTAATATTTAATAACCTCTCACACAGCAACTCTGTATGGTATTTATTCTTGCTCACCAGCTGGATTCTATTATCATTCATTTTTCACTACTCTGCAATTCCGTAATAAAAAAGCCGACAGCGTTTTTATGTCAACCCCGTTTTCCGCAATCCTGCCTAGTGGAAAGTAAATGAAGTAGTTGGAATACCTACAATTTACTTTGGAATCCACGAGGCTCCTCTGGAAAGAAGGAGAAAAGTTGGTTGACTTACCAAACAAAAGGATTGATTAAGAAACGTTTTGATGGTGGCGAAGAGGAGCGACAAAACTTTGTTGAAGGTTGAAAAATACTTTTTTTTATTTTAGTGTAGTACTACTAGTAGTGGCATGATGGTAGGGAAAGATGCATGGAATTGAGAAACTGTAGCAAAATTGAAAGACGTTTAGGTTGTTCCATTCCCACTGTCTCCCTCTTAACTTTCATATCATACGGAAATCTTTTTCATTGATTTTAATAGTAGTGGTAGCGTTTCTTTACGCATAGTACTATTACTACATATGTGAAATGTTTATAAGAATAAGACGAAGGAGAAGTGGTGTTTGAAATTTTGGCTCTTCACTCTCCTTTTTACTCAAAGCTGCAACAGGACTCCGGCTCTTCTTTCACCCGTTGTCTTCATCATCAAGAGTGCTTCCTTCATACTATTCCCACTGACAGTCCCTTTTCTTCACATTTCTAAAAATACTTTCAACCGAAAAACCTCATTGGGAAAAGTAAAAGAGAGGAAAATTTTCCTGAAGTATTAGAAAGACCGGGGGCTTTTTAAAGTAGCCCATCACCACTATCATTCCCATCATAACTTTCTCTTGATCTGTATTTACTAGAGCTTTTATAGTAATTCCAGAACCAGTTAAGAGAATAAATAGAGCTTGTACACAGCCTCAGCACCGTTTTTCTTTCATCCCCGACGCTTCTTTATTGCCACTTTACAAATAAGTATTCATTCACATTGAAAAAATGTAGAAAATTCCCTTGTTAAAGGTATTCAACGGCATTGTCACCTGGATTTTTTTGTTGTTAGGAAAAGTTAGAAGTTTTTGAGAAGTAGAATAATATTTACAAGAATAAATCCCTTTTAGGCTTTGCACATTTCATCATTATCATAACTTGCTCAAAAAAAACTTCACAGATTGTCTGTGACGCTTACCTTTGCTAATATAAACTTGAAAAGAAACCCAATGACAAAAATCCGACAAGTTTACGCAACTCTTTGAAGAGTTATTTCAGAGGTTGTTGTTGGGAATAAAAGATGAGAATGGAATGGAGGTAAGAGGAGATCAACAAACAACATTCTACAAGTTGTCAGAAAAGCTCTATATTGGCTTTTCTTCTCTAATCCGCAAATAAATGAACTTTTTGTGGAAGAGTGTTTTCATTACAGGGGAATATTCTCTATTTCCAAGATTTTGATTCTGGTCCCTACTAAATTCTAAAAGTATAGCAAATATTTTAATTTTGAAAGCGCATCTGGCCAACTACTTGTTGTCTAAAGAATGGCATTTAAATTTGCACTTTTTCAATCTTATCTGTGCGACTTTTCATTCAAAACTCCCTTGTGATGCTTTTGTAATTGCTTTATTCATACTTGCTTGAAAATTCATTACTACCACTCGCACTAAACTAATATTTAATGTTGAGTATTTTCTTGCACTTAACTTTCCATTATTTCCAACGAAGCTAGAGTAAGCTTTTGAGACAAACAGACACGGTTGTTTTTATCAGAAGTAAAATTACATGTCATTTGAACCAGTTCCAGAAGAAAATCGAATTTAATCGCAGTGTCGTAAAATAATACGCAGTTAAATTGTAACACGAAAGGGGCAAGGTGAAGCTAGATGAAATTAGTGGGTTGTGCATATGTGGCATCGTATTCATCTTAAGAACTTCATGAGAGGTGGGCCTCTGCCTAATGTATCTTCAAATTGAGCCTTCCAAACACACCCTTTACAAATCCATCATTCTATTCTTATTTGATTACCGTAATGACTTTGTAACATCATAGCCAATTGCGATCAAACAGGTTTCAACCTAAAATTAGCCATTACCTTCCAATAAGTGTAAATTGTATAATATGATTGTAGTTATGTATTTCCTATATTATTCACCTATAGGCCAGTACATTTCACGCATAATAATATGCATCCGATTATTACAGAATTATTTTGCTTGTATTTAAGAAATAACAAAGGTACGTATAAATTACATAGAATGGGAAAGTTGAATGTTGTATTACATCAGTATTTGATGAAAGCCTGGGAAAAACGACAAGTTGTAGACATGTCTGTAGACACATGACATTTTGTATGAGGATATCAGATTGAATACGTTGATACGAAGCGGAACATGAAAGGAAGAATGATAAATGATAATACTAAACAAATTCAGAAGGGAAATAGGTGGCTACATTACACAAGGGGGAAGAAGAATGTTTTCGTAATGAAGGGAAAAAATGGAATGTTGTAAAAGTCAAATAAACCACTCAGCTCAATTCCATTTACTTGAACTTGTCCCAAAATATGAAAATTGCTCACCTTCTACTCCTGTCAACAAAACCCACAACTGCAGTATTTATACTTGCTCAAGTTTTTGTTTTACAGTATAGCCTGAAAATACAAACTTTACTCATTTCGTTTTTTATCAAAATCATTACCATTCTCATCAGATTTGATGTGCTATGTATTTGCTTTCCCCGGAGAAAGTGAATGCAAAAGCTAAGCAGCACTTTTCAACACAACAATAAACAAAAAACAGAATGTGGAGCTCACTCGGTGAAAGAAAATGGAGCAATGAGAAGAGAAAATATTACATTATAATGATCTTGTTATCATCGCTGCTCATTTATCCATTTGGAATTTCATTGAAATGAAAGCGAGAAAGAAAACCGGATTTCCAGCAAAGGCTTCTTTTTCCTGGCAAGGTAGTTGTTGAAACAAACGAACTCAGATTAGATTTTCCTTGGTAATAACTGAGCATGATGAAGATGATAATAATATTTGTATCACTTCCACTTCTGTGCAAGGTTGTGAGTTTGAAATTATAGCCGTTATACATCCATGTATTCTGTAGTTATACCAAAAATGAGACTCACTTGAAAACCCAAACAGTATGTGAGAAAATGAATGATGGTAATACAAACAACGGAAGATATGACATTCCTTTTTGTCAATTAATGACAAATTTTCCCCTTGTAAATTATATTTACTAATTGTTCATTAACAGAACTTTTTCATTTGTACAGCATGAATATGATTTGAACACAGCCGATCTATTTTAAAAGGCATTTATTGCAAAGAGTGATGAGTGTTTATCATTGAATACTCGGTATAAATAAATTATGATGATTAATAACGATTTACTTTTTATTATTGCAATTCTTCATTAATTCTAGTTACACGTGCAAAGTTAGAAAACCTGAAAGGAATATAAAAGAATATAATGTACCACTCTATACATTGCTTATACAACTAGAACGAAATAATATTTCTCCAACTGAAGGAGCTGGAAAGCCACAATCGGCACTGGGGAAACCAAAGTGATTAACAAAAATTGCACTTTTTATCTCCAGAAAAACTTTCACTTGTGTAGTATCTGTGGCTCCAACTGGGAGCTAAAAATAGGTAAAGAACGAGGATTTATTAATGACCATTTTCCCCAATTTCTCTGGAGTTGATCGAGGGAGAAGCTATCGTGATTAGGTACGATAGTAACGTTAATGAATAGAAAAGTAGTGATTGGATTGGTGTTTGAAGAACTGTCTGGCACCAACTTTTATAAAGTTAATACAGAAAATCAGCAATCTTTGTTAAAAATAATTTATCACTTTAGTTTCTAAACTAATCTTATTTCTTTGGTTTAAAGATATTTTTATTGATACCTGGTTTCTCCAAATTATGTTACATTCAGTACGCTCTGTAAGTTAATGAAAAGAAATAGTGCGAAAAAAACTTTTCAAATTACCCCATACCTTTGAGAAACCTAATATAGTAATATCCATAGCAATTCTAAGAGATTTTAGATACAAAATTTCTCTGATTATACCTTAGAAAAATACAAAAAATGCAATAAACATAAAGAATAGCTTGAAAATTACAAAAATCTTCATTTAAAATCAGTTTTATTTAACTTTTGAAATTGCATTTCAAAATTATTTTTCTCATCTTAGAACGGGTGAACAGTGTGTTTCTTTGATTTCAACTCTCAAAAAGAGTGAAAGGTCTGGAAAAAGTCAAAAAAGGAATTCCCGCTTTCTCTCCACTTTCCCATCATATAAATAAAGGTTGGAACTGATATTAGTTCCGTTATTGCTTTTATCACTTGGTTACTAACTTCACAGAGATTTTTCGCTTGAATAAAATGAGGTGGGTTACATGCACAAGGATCTCAAAGATATTGACTAAATTTCCATTAGATATTTACGAATTCTTTTATATAAAAGGGTTTCCATATAGAAATATTTCAAAACTTGTAGATATGGATAAAGAAAGACTACCGTTGATTTCGAAATGATTGCTTACCACGATACATTGAATACCAGAGGTGGAACTAAAATGTGTTCCAATCATTCCGTCGTCACGGTCAAAAGCTTGCGTTGGAGTGAGAAGAAGGTGAAGTGGGAGCGGTATTTACTAATTGTGAGCAATTTATCATTAAAACATAGCTCGCTTGTATCCTCCTTTCATTACATGTTTGAAACGATGCAGAAAGTTTTTCTTACATGACTGCTAGAAGCTAAATTGGTTAGCACGTGCAATTAATCCAAAGTGTACCCACTCCACAAGAGTATCCTTGATATTGTTTATTTTTTGCATCATGAATTCTCCAAGTATTGTTATCTACTAACGATGTTCAAATATACACAAGAAGAATACAAAGTTTTTACACGGGATTAAATTTTTAATCAAAGTAGCATCTTGAAGACATTGGTTCATTTGTTGGATTGACATACTTCTAATTTAATTAAACTTGCAACCAAAATTACATATTCATTAGCTTGGGAAAGTACAATTAGGTCAGGTTCTAAACGCTGTCAAATAAATTAGCTACCATTTGGTTAGAAATTATACAAAGTTGTAGGAAGTAGGCTAGTTTGCTAAAGTTGATGTGTTGGAAAGCGGCTCACGCAAACTACAGAAGGTGTTTAAAAATCATTCCATGACTGGTGTTTCTTATGTAAATCTCTAAAAATCAACGTGAGATGTGCCCGACATTAATGGGTTCATATCGGGAAAGTTTAAGATAACCGTTTTTGAAGAAATTCATTGATTGAACCCGTTTGGACCACAAGTGTTTCCGATTGGTTTTATGGAAATTATGTGATTTTACATTATTCTAGTCTTAAACCATGCCAACATCATTCCCATGTTTTTCCCTACAACTCTTACGCGTATACCTACAACATTCCATATCATTATTATTATTACTTTCCTCCTTTGTTTTACTAAGTTTTCAACCAGATTCACTCAACTTCAGCTGAGCCCAGGAAAACTCAAATGTTTTTCCATGCTTATTTTATGAGCACAATAAAAAATTTGAATGTTTTACTTCTTCTCTCTTTCCTTTTTCATTTTTGTATGAAATGCAAAAAGAGGACAAGCACCGAGAGCTATAACAATGTTTATATACTGCTCCTTCCTTGTTTATATCTCTCCTTTTTTGCGTTAGTATTTTTTACAATTATCTTTATCAAAATGTTCAAGTACATAGCAGAGTCCGGAAAATTGCACTTAAAAACCTCTTTCTTGTTACGTACTTTCTGTGCATATAATTTCCACGCAATACGACAAGTGTGCAAAAAACACTAAAGTATTTGAGTACATCAAAAGACACTTTCATTTTTTAAATAAACTAATTTTTCAACTCAAAACGTATCCAAATTGATTCCATGGTTATGTTGTTATACGTAGGGAGGGTCAAGGTTCGTAAATTAGATTTTAAGTTCTAACTTAATTGGGTTTTCTTGTGTAAATGCACAGTATAATTTATATATATTGGTAAAGTCTAAATTACAAAGGCTGACAATCCGGTTAGACATTTGCATGTTTTATGAAGTTTTATCAGGAATGTTCGACATTAGGAAATCCTGTGAATATTTTCGTTAGATTTCTTCGATGGAAATTCCGTGAATTATACACAGACAGGAATAATTATAAACGTTTTTACCTGAATATTTTCTGGGCAATTCTGTATAAAATACTTTAGCAAAATCAGATGAACTGCGGGAACACATGAAAGGGAATATTGTGGATTAACCGATACGAATCTAAGGCTGAATTGAGTGAAAGTTTGCTCCTCATAAAATACGTATGTATCAAATAGCATGAAACAAAATCGCACAAGTGTACCACTGGGATATATAGGGATTGAGAGAATGAATGAAATTACACTTAACGTTGTGTTTCTTGTTGCAAATTTCTCATTTTCTACGTATTTCGGGAAAATTTACTGCATTTCCTTCGTGCCGCTCTAAAGGTTTACGTAAATTATACCTTAGTTTTGGAGAAAACTGCTGTCACAGCTCTCGAATCAAAAAATATGGAATTAAAAATAAACTCAAGAAAATGTTCTCAAATAGCTTTGTTTCTTACAGCTTTTGAAAATAGCATAGTTTCAGTTTTATACGTAAGATTTAAATGCAAAATAAAATGTCAGACGTGAAAACTGTCTTTTCCAGTTTTGAAAGTTGTAAACTTAGCTCCAGCAAAAAATTTACATTTCTAGTAGCCTTTTTTTATAGAACGGGTGTAATGTTGAATTAGCTTGAATATTTGATGAGTTAGAGAGGGGGAAATTTTTTTGCATTAAGATGTGCATATGGCAGTGGAAGTGAAAAGGGGAAGTAAGGATGGAAGGCTGATTGCAGCCTTTCCTTGATTTTCACGATCAAATTTCTTCTCCAAGTGTGGAGAATTCATATTTTATGAGAATCAGTGGGTTGGTATTATTATGCTCCAATTTTTATGTCCTCGCTGTTCCACGACTACCTTGTAAAATAAATACAGAGCTGGTGGTCCTTAAAAACGTTAACTTTACGGCCATAAAAGAAATAAACTTTGAAGAAAGTGTATGTAAAAGCGATTTTTCCCTTCATTTTTCCATTTTGACCATGTATATATAGCTCCTTTTGTGGTAAAACTCCATTAAAATGCTTTTCCGATTTCGCCTACGTGCTTTTATACTTTTTATTAATTTCAGGACTAAGTTTTATTCTGTCATTCCAATGTACCTGTTTTCAACTGTCTCCTGTCCACTTTCTCCTTAAATACTTTTTGATGTGTTGCTTTTTTCCAACTTTTTTGCTTGTTGAATCCCCTCTTCTAAGAACGGTTCTTTTGGTAAACTCCTGTGGTTTTTTGTGCTAATCCGGCTGTCATTAGCAGTCACATAAGTAAACAGTTATGCTTCGCAAAACCTTTCGATTTCTCTTTAACCTGTTTTATTCATAAGCTTAAGAGTTTTTGCAACGTTTTTGTCACTGTTCAAGTGATTTCTGTCCCTGTGCACTCTCCTGTTTAATTCTTGTCACATATAAATAAAGCCTCTACTTATTCACGACGTTTTCCACTGCAAACAAGAGAAAGCTACATCAAACATATTTTAAATTTGGAATTCAAAGCTACACGGCTTCAATTTAAGACCTGTTTTTGCAACAAAGCCTTAGCTAAATTGTCTTTCTTTTTCTTTTTATATGAGATGTATGCAATCACCATCAGTTCTGGTACAAATCAGATTAGATGATTTTAAATGGGAAATTAACAGTAATTTTCTTACATTTGCTATACATAAGGGTTCAGAATGGAAAGAAGACTTAAAGATGCCTAAATCTTCTGTCTCAATGTTCTAAGTCTTATAAGTCTTAATATGAAAGGAAAGCAAAGTTTTTTTCGTAAACTAGATTTACGACAGGGCTCCACAACAAACGAAGTAATACAAAACTCGCGTTTGTTTAGGAAAATAGCAGTATACTCGATACATTTGTGACATTCTGCTGTTTATAGCGTGCATTTTTAATTCCTTCGGATAGCTTACCCTTTTTACTATCAGGTCGTTATAAAAACAGATAGGATCTTGATAGTTTGCGTAAGCATATTCTAGAAAAAATTGTACAAAGAAACCATTTTCTAAATAGAAAAAGCGCATATCTTGAAACTCCTACTTGGTTTAGTTTGTCATTGTTGATCATCCAACAAAATATTCCACCTGACAGTTAAATAAATTATGTTTTGTAAAATTGTCCGCCGGTTCGGAATGCAGTGGTGCATTACAAACTTTTCTTGTTTCTTTACAGAAAAGATTTGGAAATATAAACAGAGGGTGATGCAGTTCTATCTTTGGAAAGTGGATAAACAAAAGCTAAGCAAAAACGAGGAAGGGAAAAGTGGTTTAAAGCAACTCATTTAAGTTAGCCCTCTCTACCCAGGGATTACAAATAGTAATAAGTACAAGAGAAACCAAAATGGATAACGATCACGTGTTGGAGTTCAACGTGGGAGGAGTGTTCTACTCAACCACACTAGGGACAGTTAAACGAGAGCCGGGAAAACTAGCCGAAATGTTTGCACATGGTAAGAAAGTAAAAAATTAGCATTTTGGAAAAGACAATATTAAAACAAGAGAATATTCGAGATTTTTTATTCTTCAGGCGCTGATGCAATTCCACGGGACTCAAAAGGAAAAATATTCATTGACAGGGATGGAATTCTCTTCCGTTATATTCTGGACTACTTACGAAATCAGACTGTAATCCTACCGGAAAACTTTCACGAAAAGGCTAGACTCCGAGCGGAAGCAGAATTCTTTCAACTGGAAGGTCTCCTTAGGTTTCTTGAAAGTAAGTCCGTTTTTGTTAGAGTTATTCTTCATCAAACTATTGTTTGGAGTGTTTTTGTTTCTTTTTGTCACTTTGCAAATTTGCATCATTTCAAGAAAAAAAAAACTTTTTAAAAGTTTTCCTGGGTGTTTATTTAATATCTCAAAGGATGGTAAATGTAATTTGACAGGAATCATTAAGCATTGCATTAGTAAATGAGCTATCATCTACTTACCAAAATAAAATGACAGGGAAAATTCAAGTTTAATAGTGAGGTTACTTTGAAATATATGGCTTTCTTTTGTTCTTACTCTGGAACTTAAAAACCATTCTTGTTAACTATACTGTATAACCCAAGGTTCTTCTATTTATATGGCAACATAGTATATACAGAAGGTTGTGTCAGTAAGGGTTTTCAAAGCCAAAACTGGGGACT